>JAKCPI010008693.1:0-25678 GCA_023213315.1 Euborellia annulipes | reverse complement strand
CGAGAGGATGTGGCGTGCCAAGTTGTTTAAATAAGGAAGGTGTATGCTTGTTTCTTGGCAATGAGAAAAATAACTTTTAGAGTGTTTTCTCCGAATATTTCGAAGGCATTTATTAGCACTTCTTCATCAGCGGCTGTTACAAAAGAAAAAATAATAATTAGAGTGAGTTTAATTTAAGCAAATTGAAATATAAAAATTTTTTAAAATAATAATATTATCATACCTCACTCTAATAATACCACATACAAGTTATAATTTCGGAGCGAAATGTTAGATTGGCAGGTCTATGCATTACAACCAGCTGTCTCGAGCAATAAGGCGTCAATGACAAATAATTATTTTAATTATATCAAATAGGTGGCTCAAATCAAACAAACCGAGGTCAATGAATCTGGATTTTAATAGATTAATGTTATTATTTGTAAGAGAAATGCCAACGATCTGATTGAAAAATAAAATTATTTATTAAATTTAATTTTAATAAAACATTTTGCTAGAGAGAAATGAAGTTAAAAATTTTTTTAAGAATTTAGCAATGCCTTTATGTCATCCGACAGGCCTTGAGTATCCACTTTGTAATTAACAGCCGCATTGATGTTTTTTTTGGATGTAACAAGACTCCTTGAAAAATCTTTTCAATCTGTTTGACTCAGTGTCGAGAATTTCAAAATTGCTATAGTCAAAATGATGGCCTCGTTCAAAACAGTGTTTAGCTAAACTGGTAGTGGCCCCTGAGGGGACTTTACCCTCCGACCTCCTATGTTCCGCCATTCTCACACTGGCGAATCTCCCAGTATTCCCCACATAAACGCCGCTACAGTTTTTACAATTTATTTTATAAATGATGTTTTTTCTAAATTCTTTATCGGCTTTATCTTTCGTGTTAAACAACGCCGAGAGATCAGCCAATGTCTTAGGCGATATTTGGAAATTGTAATTTTTAAAAATTGTTTTAATTTTTCCAAACGTGGGTGGGAGATAAGTCAGTGAGAAAAATGTTTTGTTTGTATCATTATTACTGTTAACAGGGGGAGGGGGGTTAGTCTGTGGTGGTGGGGCAGTCAGCACTGATTGAACAATTTTATTAACTAAAGATTTTGGGTAGTTATTTATAGAGGCCATCTTTTTGAATTCAACGACGTTTCGGTCCCAAAACTCCCTATCACTCAGTCTGAGTCTCCTTATCAAAGTACCTTTTAGGACATTGATTTTATGTGATGGTGGGCTGTGTGACAAGAAATTAAGGATTCGACCACTCGAATAGGGCTTACAATACCAATTTATCTGCAAACATGGGCTTTTGTTAGTCAACAGCATGTCCAAGAATGGAATTTTGCCATCAACCTCCACTTCACAAGTGAATTTAATTGACTCATCATATGTGTTAATGTTATTTAAAAAACTAGTGATATCCTCATTTTTCAAAGCCGTGATGGCGTCATCAACATATTGTAAGAAAAAGGGCGGTTTTAATTGTGAAACGGTGGTGAGATGGAAATCAAGCATCAGAGATGAAAATGCATGAATTGTTGTCCGACACTGCCAATTACACACTCCTTAGTAAAGACCCGACAGACCGCATTGTCAAAAGCTTGAAAAATCTTCTCAACAAAATCTTTGTCGGTGAGGATTCGAAAAATCTTATAAACAGCTTACTAGTCAAAAATCCAACACCACCGAGAATTTACGGCGTTCCAAAAATACATAAAAACGGTGTCCCACTCAGGCTTATAAATTCCACAATAGACAGCCCACTTTACAAAGTGATGAAATATCTTTCAAAACTAATAAGTTTTGTTAGCAAAGACAACCCGTACAAATTGACTGACTCATTCAATGCTTATGATAGACTCAAAGGTGTTACAATGCCCGCAAACCATTCTTTAATATCTTTTGACGTCGTCTCGTTATTTAATTCGATCCCAATCACCCTCTCACTCTCTCTATTAAAAAAGTACTGGAGTAGAATAAATGCCCATACACACTTAAGTGTGGATGATTTTACAACTTTGGTTAGATTCTGCTTAGAAAACAGCTACTTTAAATATAAAAATAAATACTATCTCCAAAAAAGTGGGTTGGGGATGGGTTTAAACATAGCTCCAGCTATAGCGGACATGGTGATGCTTGATTTCCATCTCACCACCGTTTCACAATTAAAACCGCCCTTTTTCTTACAATATGTTGATGACGCCATCACGGCTTTGAAAAATGAGGATATCACCAGTTTTTTAAATAACATTAACACATATGATGAGTCAATTAAATTCACTTGTGAAGTGGAGGTTGATGGCAAAATTCCATTCTTGGACATGCTGTTGACTAACAAAAGCCCATGTTTGCAGATAAATTGGTATTGTAAGCCCTATTCGAGTGGTCGAATCCTTAATTTCTTGTCACACAGCCCACCATCACATAAAATCAATGTCCTAAAAGGTACTTTGATAAGGAGACTCAGACTGAGTGATAGGGAGTTTTGGGACCGAAACGTCGTTGAATTCAAAAAGATGGCCTCTATAAATAACTACCCAAAATCTTTAGTTAATAAAATTGTTCAATCAGTGCTGACTGCCCCACCACCACAGACTAACCCCCCTCCCCCTGTTAACAGTAATAATGATACAAACAAAACATTTTTCTCACTGACTTATCTCCCACCCACGTTTGGAAAAATTAAAACAATTTTTAAAAATTACAATTTCCAAATATCGCCTAAGACATTGGCTGATCTCTCGGCGTTGTTTAACACGAAAGATAAAGCCGATAAAGAATTTAGAAAAAACATCATTTATAAAATAAATTGTAAAAACTGTAGCGGCGTTTATGTGGGGAATACTGGGAGATTCGCCAGTGTGAGAATGGCGGAACATAGGAGGTCGGAGGGTAAAGTCCCCTCAGGGGCCACTACCAGTTTAGCTAAACACTGTTTTGAACGAGGCCATCATTTTGACTATAGCAATTTTGAAATTCTCGACACTGAGTCAAACAGATTGAAAAGATTTTTCAAGGAGTCTTGTTACATCCAAAAAAACATCAATGCGGCTGTTAATTACAAAGTGGATACTCAAGGCCTGTCGGATGACATAAAGGCATTGCTAAATTCTTAAAAAAAATTTTTAACTTCATTTCTCTCTAGCAAAATGTTTTATTAAAATTAAATTTAATAAATAATTTTATTTTTCAATCAGATCGTTGGCATTTCTCTTACAAATAATAACATTAATCTATTAAAATCCAGATTCATTGACCTCGGTTTGTTTGATTTGAGCCACCTATTTGATATAATTAAAAATAATTATTTGTCATTGACGCCTTATTGCTCGAGACAGCTGGTTGTAATGCATAGACCTGCCAATCTAACATTTCGCTCCGAAATTATAACTTGTATGTGGTATTATTAGAGTGAGGTATGATAATATTATTATTTTAAAAATTTTTTGCTTAAATTAAACTCACTCTAATTATTATTTTTTCTTTTGTAACAGCCGCTGATGAAGAAGTGCTAATAAATGCCTTCGAAATATTCGGAGAAAACACTCTAAAAGTTATTTTTCTCATTGCCAAGAAACAAGCATACACCTTCCTGTATTTATATATGTATGTTCCAGTTCAAATCGACTTTTTTTTTAACACACTTTTTTTCTCAATCACACCCACATTCACACAACACTTTGACTATAAACGTTATTATTTATAATTGATTAAAGAGGTTAATAATTAATTTTAATTAAATAATCAAGTGTTCTTAATAAAAATTTTTGACTTACAATGTAGCAGCAAATTCGTAGTTGAAAAGCTCGAGGTCTGGACTCAGAGACAACCAAACCAATTGAAGAGAGTGGAAAAACATCCTTTGGTTAAGTAGATCTACAAAATAAGAAGAAAATAGATTAATAATAGGCTAATTTTTTTTTTTTTTTTTTTAGTGTAAAATTTATAATTTTAAAAGATTTGGTCCAAGGGAAGCTTAAGCTAAAAAAAAAACGGAGGTTCTTAATAAATATTATATTTCTATTGTTTAAAATGATTTACTTTATACTTAAGTGAGGGCCGGTATAAGTGAGAAGATTGATAATTTGCTTTGAATGAAATAATTATTTCAATGATTTTAAAATCATTTCGCCATTGATGAGAAGGTGTTAATAAAAACTCAGGTGCTAATGGTGACGTTTCGGTGTCACTTTTGCAATTCATAGATACAAAACGAAGGCAATTCGTTGTCTATTTTATATATTCATGAGTGCCAAAATTTTTTATGATTTTTACTATGAAGAAATTAAATTGATTATTATAAATATTATCCTGAAGAGGTGGCCATTGTGACATCAAAATGTCGACATTACCAGAAGTAGAAATTCTTTTCAAATTAAAAGACCTGAACATACCTCCGAGTTTTTTTATTAACACCTCTCCCAACAATTATTCAACAGGCTTCCTTCCCCATACATTTCATTTCGTCATTTTTTAAAATAATTAATAAGAATATGTCACAAATTTATATATTAATACCAAAATATATATTTAATTAAAAAAAAATGAATAATAATTATAAAAGTGTATTCAAAGAAACCTTAATTAAGATAAAAATATAATAAAAAAAGAATTTTATTTAAAATGAACTAAAAAGAGAAAAATAATTTAATTGTTCTTGTTAAAATTGTTGAATATTTATGACTTAAAATAAAAGCGTGGGGCGCTTCGAAGTGATTCCGAGGCTCAAAGAATATACACTTCCTTAAGCTAATAAAGTGCGCCCCACGCTTTTATTTTAAGTCATAAATATTCAACAATTAAATTATTTCTCTCTTTTTAGTTCAATTTAAATAAAATCATTTTTTTTTTAAGTTTTTTTTTTAATTATATTTTTATTTTCAACTTTTTAGTCTTTTTTATTATAGATAGAGTATTAAAAAAAGTAAGACAGGAAGCGTGAGGCATCAAATAAAGTACCACATTAGTTTGGTCTATTTTAGTAAAAAGCTACTGACAGTTTTCAGCATCAAAATGACCCTTAAGTATTAAATTTCAAAGCTCTAACTCATTGGGAAGTCTTTTGAAATTAGATTAATTCGCGTGAGGTTTCAAATAAAGTACCACATTAGTTTGGTCTATTTTGGTAAAAAGCTACTGACAATTTTCGTCATCAAAAATGACCCTTAAATATCAAATTTCACTCTAGCTCATTGGGAAGTGTTCTAGACAAAGACTAAAAGTTGGTGACCTTGAAAGAGTAAGTTAAATAAAAGCATTGAATAAAAATTTTTAGACTAGGAAAATAGAAAGTACTCGAAAGTGCCTCAGGAAAAAAACATTTCATTGTTTAAAAAAACCTACCTCTCTGCAATAACTCCCTTTATATCCTAATTTGCAAACATCCGCTGAAATATGCAATTATGAAATAAACCGCTAAAATATGCACTAAGGAGCAAAATATAAATATTTGTCTGTGTGGGTCGGAGACCAAATATAGAAATTGGGAGGAATATCAATTGAGGGAAAAACATGTATTTGATCAAAATAAGAATCCTAATTTACTGATATCCCATTGAGAAATTATTTGATGGATATATTAATAGGTTAAAGCCCTATAATATACTAGCTGCATAGGCCGTATTCGGCATCTGGTCAGAGAATTTTGAATGATCCCTTTACATTAGGGTTTTTCTACCTTATTTTCTCTCTTTTTGAAATAGAATAAATTAGAGATCGAAATTTTATTCAATAGGTAGAGATATGCACATACGTGTAAATGTCATTCTAGTGGAGTTATAATAGCTTGCAATTTTCCAATTTCAATAAAACTATTTATTTTCAATTAAACTTTTTCTTTTTCTTTGTAAAAATAATTTCTTTAATGATTTATTTACTTTCTACTATTTAAATGTTAAAAGAATGGGTGAATATTTTTTTTTTTTTTAAATAAGCTTATCAATTAAAAGTTTGAAAATTATTTTCCTAGAGAAATAAACTGTCTCCTCTAAATAAAAAAAAAAAAAATTAAGATATCAAATAAAGTTTAGGTAATTAAGAGAAAAAACATCTCTTTCCCTCTCTTAAATTAAAGGCCATTCTACACGAGCGTTTTTAACGCTTTTCTATGGTCGCGTTTTAAACGCGTTTCTACAGTAGCGTTTCAACGCGTTTCTTTAGTCGCATTTTAAACGCTTTTCTATGGTCTCGTTTTAAACGCGTTTCTATGGTAGCGTTTTAAACGTTTTTCTATGGTCGCTTTTAAAAAAAATACCAAATTTAATACGAGTTATAGTTAAAGTCTTAAATGGTCTGAGTTGCCGAAAAGACTGTGTGGATGTGTAAGAGTGTGAATGGAAAAGTGTGTGTTTAAAAAAAAAAAAAGTTTGCATTCCAAAACGCCAACATTTAATAAAAAATAATTTTTATTTTTTTTTTTTTATTTGAAATTCAGATTAGCTGATGGGAGTTGCAGAGAGCCAAGGATGAAAATAAAAAGTTTTATTTCATCCTTGGCTGCCTGCAACCCCACGCCCTCAATTAAACAACGTCAGCCACAAAAAGAAACAATATTCATTTGGGTTTAAGAGATGAAGCAGAAAGGGATCGGGCCCGGGCGATACCCTTTCTGCCTTTTTCTAAGGGTATGGGATGAGGTAAACGGTCAGAAACTTTAATATCATGTTTTATAAAATGTTAATAATGAATTTTTCATGAAGTTTAAAAAAGTGGATTTTAATTAAATGGCCAAAGGTTCTTTCAAATTCAATTGTGTTTCCACTTCTCAGAAGAGACAGTGGCAAAGGATTAAATTCAGGATTTTCTATTAAGTCGAGAGAACAAATTAAACTAATTACTTATTTATAAGTTATCATTATTATTATTGTTAGGGCGCTTTCACCTGCGCTATGGTCATCATAAATATATTTTAAACATTTCGATATTTGTATATTGAGATAGAGATTAGATATTAAATTAATTAAATTCATATTTAATTAATAATAATTTATTGGCTAAAAGAGACGAATTGGGAAGTAATAAAATCGTAATTATCGTTCTATTTAACGAAGTAAAACTTTGAAAGTAATAAGCTTACTTAAGAAAAAAATCTCTCAAATTGGGTTTCATAATTACACTTAAGACACTTTATTTTAGATCTTGTGCAGAGTCTAATAACATTTTAATCTCTAAAAAGAAAACTGATTTTTATAAACTGAAAATTCTTAAGCCACCGACTGACTTAGGACGAAGTTTAATCGACAAATGGATACTATTAGAAGATATAAATGTAGGCCCTATTTAGAAAGGTAAATATTCTAGTATAATTAGTAGGTCCTATATACTAAATATAGCCTAAATGAAATGTTTAAAAGTCAATGTCGGAAAAAGGAGGGAATTATTTAAGAGTTAGAAATAAAAATATTTTTCTCCTTCATTGGAGGCAAGTGACTAAACGGGATAACCTGCGGATAAGTATCTGAAGATTTTAACATTTTTACTTTCTCTTACCTCTATATATGTTAATATATAGAGAGAGAAAGTATTGGATTCATGTCAAAAATTCGATGTCGAGATTTTGATGGATATACACGTTTTGAGGTCCCCTGAATTCATAAAAATGGTTTTCGCGACATGGTCTGTCTGTGAACAAAATATCTCAAGAACGAAATGTGCTAGGAAGTAAAAATTTTGTATTTAAGTTAGGCACCCCTCTGGCATGGGACAGGAAGCTTTTGAATAAAATCGACCAAAGAGTACTAGTACTTTACTGATGCACTTTTTAAGTTTTTTTCGATTTTCTCAAAATTCGCTCCAAAGATTTTTATTAAAATTCAAAAATCAATTAGTTTTTAGATGCTCTTTAAAATGTATATTCTCATTTTGCAATTGAAATCTTCTGAAGACCATTTTCCTACTGTTTCCATAGAAAAAATAGGAGAAACGGTTGCCATTGTAACAAAATATAAATTTTTTCCCATGTTTATAAATTTTACCTCTTGAATTCTAATACATGTATATCGGTGGAAACTAAATATATGTCGACACAAAAAATTTGGTGTGACGAGCACACCACCCCAGATTTTTTTCTCTGTTTGCTTTAGTTTGTATTAACAAATTTTTTTTAGAAATAAACATTTTTGTGTTTGTATTTTTATATAAAATGGGGGGGGGGGGGGGGTCATATGGTTAAATATTTTCAAGAGAGGCGTGGTAAGATAAGCTTGGAAACCGCTGGGCTATTGAACACATATGCAATGTGATTTGCTTCAATTATTTGCTTGAGCGCCTGGCGCCTGGAGAGTAGGCATCAATTCTTTCTAAGATTTTATGCCTAAAGTGGAACTACAGCTGCAACAGAGAAAAACGTCAAGAGCCAAGCCCTCGTTTGGTGGAAATGGAAGTGGAGAAAAATTCGAAAGCAGACATCATGCTATGGTGTAATTGTTGAGAGTTTTTCCCTAATCGACCTTCACACCAGATTTTTTATTTTATATTAATGAAAATTAACTAATTTTTATTAAAATATATAAAATATAAAATGTTAATGAATATCAAACGAAAGAGGCCTTTGAATGATTTCTTTTTTCATAAATAATAAATTAATTATAATTTAATTTTAATTGACAAATTCTTTATGACATTTTATATTTTAATCATTTTAATCGACTAGCTATTTATTCTTTTTTTATTGTATTGAACCGAATGTAGTTTCGGGTAATATTTATTAACTCATTTTCAATCTTCAATACAAAAAATCTGTGACTGGTCGCACAGCACACAACTTTCTCTTACCCTAGGTAATTGAAAGTTGTATTCTATGCTTATCACACCAGATTTTTTGTGTCGAGATATTTAGTTTTACGACAGTACGACGGTACATTCGAGAGATGTACATTTTTTTTTTTATAATTAAAAAACATTCACACTTTTTTCTCATTCACGCTCACACTCACACACACATTCACACAGTCTTTTCGGCAACTTACAAGGAGAGTACACGGTTGACTCGTCACCGATTTTGATCTCCTTTTATATGGTGAATCTATACTGAAAAATATTTGTATCCTGATTGAACTTTTCGTCCAATGCGCCCTGTAACAATTTTTTTTTCTCATCTGAAATTTTAAAATCTGAAAAGGATTGTTATAAGGCTCAAAGAAAAGTATATCAACAACTAAAGCTAATAGCGTAATGGGTAGAGGAGAGGGTTAGAAATCCAGGGATCCCAAGTTCAAAACCTGGGTTGTCATTTTTTTTTTTTTTTTTTTGTATTAGACTATTTTTTAAATAAAAAATAAATATTATATTCTATATTATAAAAATATTTTATTTAAATTTGCGACATATTTATACAGAATACAATGAATATTATACAATCAATTAGATATATAAATGAATAATTAAAATATAAAATAAGGCAGTAAGATATAGAAAATTAATGTTTTTTTTTATGAAATATCAAAATAAATATTTCGCCAATACAGGAGGTGTCAGTTTAGTTAGTTAGTTTAGATATCTAATTGATTGTATAATATTCATTGTTTTCTGTATAAATATGTAATAAATATGTCGCAAATATAAATAAAATATTTTTATAATATAGAATATAATATTTATTTTTTATATAAAAAATAGTCTAATACAAAAAAAAAAAAAAAAAAAAAAATGACAACCCAGGTTTTGAACTTGGTATCCCTGGATTACTAACCCTCTCCTCTACCCGTTACGCTATTAGCTTTAGTTGTTGATATGTTTTTCTTTGAGCCTTATAACAATCCTTTTCAGATTTTAAAATTTCAGATGAGAAAAAAAAATTGTTACAGGGCGCATTGGACGAAAAGTTCAATCAGGATACAAATATTTTTCAGTATAGATTCACCATATAAAAGGAGATCAAAATCGGTGACGAGTCAACCGTGTACTCTCCTTGTTAGTCCATTTAACTTTAGACGATAACCGTTGTTAAGTAATAATATATATATTGGGGGGTTCAGGCATTTCTATTTAAGCCATCTCGCATCCAAATGGCTTAAATAAAATCATCCGAACCCGCGACGTTTGGTATAGGAGGTAGGCACGCTACCTACTACGCCAAACTCGGGGGCAGATGTAAAATTTATAAGTATGGGAAAATATTTATATTTTGTTACCATAGCAACCATTTCTCCTATCTTTCCTATGAAGTGGTCTTACCCTGGTCGTACACGAGGACATTTTTTAAGCAATTTCTGGCGACATTTCTGGCTCCATAAAAATGTCTTCGTGTATGACAGCAAAAATGTAATTGGAATTGGAATTGGCTTGAAAAAAATGTTTGTTCTATTTTTTCGGGCCAAATCGGCGCAATCAGAATGCGCACAAACGCAAACGCGTCGAAAATGGCCGTTTGAAGACATTTCTCGGTCAAGAAAAATGTCTCCGTGTATGACGAAAAGTTGTCTGATCGCGCCAGAAAAATAGCCCCTGTTCTATTTTCTTGGGCCAATTCGACGCAAAGTGGGTGCGCAGTAAATCGACCATATCTGGCAACACCGCTTTTTGGAAATTTGTTGTTATCATAACCTAGAATTTTTCACTTTTTGACAGCAGTTGACAGATCTTTAAAATAATTATATTGTCAAATTATCACAAAAATATAAAATATATAGACACACCTCATTTGGAAAATAAAATTAAGGTAAGAATTAATTATTTAATTAAATTATTATTAAATTCCATTATATTTATTTAAATTTTCACTTGGAATATAATAATTAATAAAAATATATTTTTTTGCAGTTCTTTTTTGGAAATTATAGTTTATAATAAAAGAAGAGCAAAATCTAGATTATATATTTATATTATTATATAAGGTAAATGAATACTTTGTTTTAAATAACTATTATTTATTTAAATTTTCATTTGGAATATAATCTTTGATAATAACTAAAATATTTATTTTAGATGAATTTGAACAAACAATTATGATTTAAATTTAAATTGTGGAAATGTTTTTTTATGATGAACTGAGATGTTGATAGTTAATAAAATAAAACACGGTAGTTTTTTGGTTGCAGGTTTATTTTCGACTGAACATTCAGTTCAGATGGTTATAAACCATAATCATCAGGCTTGGAAATCACAATCAAGTTATATTTTGTATAATATTAATATATGAATGCATTCATTTCTTTATATTTTAGTTTTATGATTAACAAAATTTTAAATAAATAAAATTTTCATTGTGCATATAATATTTATTATTTATCTAAAGAAACCAAAAATCCTTTGTATAGATATTAAAAAACAATTCTTAGCTTATTTTTTTCAAAAAGAGGTATGTCTATATATTATTTTTATTAATAAATATATATTTCTATATATATTAAGGGCCTCTTATAGTTTTAACCTAAAAAAGTTTTTGATTCAGCTGTCAGTTTAAATTTTCAAACTGCGCACGTTTCTACGCAGAATTGGCCCCAAAAATACAAATGTCCTCGTGTATGACAGGTTTTTTTTCAAGCTAGAAATTCAGGCCATTTTTTCAAGCCATTTTTATGGAGCAAGAAATGTCGCCAGAAATTGCTTAAAAAATGTCCTCGTGTACGACGGGCTTTAGAAGATATCAATGGTAAAATGAGAATATACATTTTAAAGAGGATCTAAAAAATAATTGATTTTTGAATTTTAATCAAATTCGTTGAAGCGAATTTTGAGTAAATCGAAAAAAAACTGAAAAATTACATCAATAAAGTACTAGTACTTTTTTGGCCGATTTTGATTAAAAGCTTCAGGGGACCTCAAAACGCGAAGATCCATCAAAATCTCGACATCGAATTTTTGACATGAATCCAATACTTTCTCTCTATATATATTCTCTATATATATACATAGGTAAGAGAAAGTAAAAAAGAAGAATAATAATCTTTTATTTCTGAACCTAACCGTCCAGCAGTTAACTTGACGAGGAAAGCTGCTGCTACAAGTATAAATATATATTGTACTTGTTCGAGAATCGAAATTTGAAAATATACAATTTTCTTCGTATTCTATACTAAATCCAATTTTTTATAAAAACCTACAATTCCATCTAGACCTATAGACCTACAGGTATTATTGAATTTTTTTTTTCGAGCTTTTCCTTTTTTTTTCCAACCTCATTAAAGTTATTTTTTTAAGAGGGTGCAAATCCTCATTTAGGCTCAAAAACTCTCACAAAAAAAATAATTAATTAGTTGGCCTGCTGTTTCGCGTGGATGATCCAATCATTTTTTTTTCGCTTTAATTAATTCATTGATTAAATAAAAAAGTTAGGGCTAATTTTTTAGGACTATTTGTATAAAACTTTAAAATAAATTAATTAAATAAATGAGATTGATGACTGCGTGAGTAATCTTGTTTCTGGGAAAAAAAAGCAGGTTCACTTTCAATTCAATTAGATAAAAATACTAATTAAAGGTCAAGAAGTTTCAAGGATTTTAATAATTTTGTCTGTATTTTGTAGTGTTCTATTCACTAAAAAATGCATTTAAAATAGCCGAAATGTCCCATTAAAATCCCATATTATCAAATAATTTGCCTTTTATTTAATCTTGAAACTTATTAAAGATGTTTTAAACAGTATAGACTCACATTGTCAGACTACGTCCCAAAAGCTAAATTACAATGTCCTAAAAGTCTTTTTGAACAGACGTTTGAGATAAAGAAACCAACAATTTTTTAAATTTTTTCGAGAAATTTACACGATTTTGTTTACTAGGAGATCCTTTTTCTAGCATAAAGGAACTAATTACAATAAAATTTGATAATCTTAGATTTAATTAAAGACGTTGTTTGTTAAGAGCTCAATATCGACATTTTGATAATGACTTTGAAATTCGAGGATATTAATAAAGCTTGTATGTGTTGTGAAGCCAAAAAGGGAGAGAGAGAGAGATACAAAATATATTAAAAAATAAATATTTGTTTCTAGAAATCCGGCGGAGTGAGAAAATTAAATAAATTTAACAATTATTTCTAATCATATTCATTAAATATAGGTTTAAAGATGTAAAGATGAATAGAGTTAAATTTACTGTTGTTCTAAAAAATCTTTTAAAATTTTAAATTAGCTCTTAACGGCCATTTTTAATTATTTAATGCTTGTTAATTTTTAAGACGTCCGAATATTTAATTATTTTTTATATAAAGATTAGTGAGTTTTTTGGGTGTGTAGGCTGCCATTAACTTTATTATAAATTTTTTTTTATAAAAAGCAAGTTGATTAAACTTAATTTATATTTAGAAAGAAGATGTAAGATTCCTTTATTGATAGAAAGAATAATAAGTAAAAAATTCAAAGGACAAAATGAATAGTAATTTTATCAAAGAACTGAATTTCTAAATTATAAAAAAATGCATTCTCCTTTAAAAAAAAAAAAATTTGTTTTAAATGCTGCCTGTCATTGACAGCTTAGACAACGGATAATGTCATTAGCAGTCTAAAATGTGGGCGAAAAATATCTCTTTGAAAATATAATTGATCAGTGAAAAGGTATTAATTAACAAAGATTGCCAAACAATTTTCAATTTTTTATTATATAAGTTAAAATGAAAATAAGTCGAGGGTCTAATTTTCAATACTTTTAAAAATATTTGTATTATTCTTTGAAATTTGTTTTTGGCTTTTGTATTTATCCGTTTTTATATTAAAATTAATAAAATTAAATCTACTTATATACGAAAGCAAATAAAGGAATTAAATTGATATCAATATTAAGAGACAAAATTACCAATTGAACAAAACAAACTTATCAGAACAAACAAAATTATCAATTGAATTAATTATCGACTGGCCTGACAAGCGGAATGAACAAAGCTCGATGTAATCAAGCAGCACTCAACCTTTTGGTGGGTGGTCTAGAGAAAGAAGGCTGTTGAAAGCCTAGAAATTTTCTGATATTGTGCTACAGCAGTATTGACTTCAATTTAATAAAAAAATAATTTAATCAATTAGTATCGGTAATTCGAATATTCATTTCAGACAAAAGTAAAGGCAAATAAGAGTGGCCTCTAGATTTGTATCGAAAATATCTTAGATATTAAAAAAAAATTTCGATGCAGTTTTTTTTAAATGAATTAAATTTATTAGAAATTTTGAGAAAACTAAAAAAAAAAATAGTAAAAGCTTATATTTTCGCGCCTTAGGGGGTGCCTAACTTAAATATAAAATTTCAACCTCGTAGCTCATTTCCTTCATATATTGATCACAGACAGACAGGCAGACCATTTTACAGAATGTAAGAGAAAGTAAAAATGAAAAGATTATTTATCAAAAAATAAGGAATTTTGTCGACTTATATATATATGCAGTCAAATAAAAAAACACTCAATTCCTAGTGTTAATTTATTTGAAACGTTCGGATGAAATTTATTCACTCATTATCAGTCTTCAATTCGATTAGGAGAGAGATATAAAAATATCGTATATACATACAGTAGTTGTCGTCATATTAGTATATTCAACATATAACCTTGTATTTTTTTAATTTAATGTACACTATCTAAAACAGTTTGTGAGTTTAAAGCAAGATATAGTCAGTTTTAAATATTAAATAAGAGAAAGTAAAAATTGAAACTTTAATAACATCATATATTTAATATTCATAGAATACCTAGTTAAATATGAAGCCAGTTACGGAATATACAGGTATATTTATATAAACTCAGTTCTCTCCCACTAGAATTTAACCGAAATGTATTCGATTATCTAACAAAATGCTTTAGGCCCTTCTAAGCCTTAAGCGTTTGATTTTGTTTTGATATTTATAATTTTATATGTACTTATTGTCAGGGGCGCCGGAACGAATTTGAATCAGGGGGGGCAAAAATTTTTTTTTAGAAAATTAAAATAATTTAATATGTTCAAATAGTATAAAACAAAAACAAATCTACTATAAAACTAAAAATTTTAAATAAAATCACAATTTTAATAAAATTAAAATTTTAAAAAATTTGCTAGTGATTTTATCAAAAATTTTTGGAAAAAAATGAATTTCTTACTCTTTTTATTTTTTTAATTTAGAAGATTTTATTTTTCAAAAGTAAAAATATATCATTTTTAAAAATAAATGAAATAAAAGAAGAAATTTTGCCCCCCTCTGCCCCCCCCCCCCTATAGGATGCCAGGGGGGGGGGGGCAATGTACCCTTGCTCCCCCCAGTTCCGGCGCCTATGCTTATTGTATTGAGAGGGATGGCCGAGAAGCCCTACCCTAAATAAAAAAAAAACCTTAAGCGTACAATTTGGTATATAAACGCGAGGGATTTTTATGGTCAAAAAAAATCCTTTGTACCGTGAACGCCACAATTAAGTCCCCACCTGATAGCTAGAGTCTTAAGTATATGATATAGTGTACAGGGTGCGGAAAAAGTTCCCGCAATTTTGTTTTTGCGCCATTTCGGCTATGTCATTGTATTTTTTTTTATTTCTGATTATTTTATCGAATTCCTTGTGAAATTTCCGTTAAGAAACTGTGTTATTCATTTGTTTATTTTCAGTAGTGTTTGAGTTATGAATCGTGGAAATCAACGTGTCACAGTTGTTGAGTTGCACAAGGTGGGAATGAAGACAGCCGACATTGTTCGAACGACCGGCTTCAAGCAAAGGACTGTCTATGATGCCGTGAAACGGTTCAAGGAGACAGGCGGGATCGCGGACCGTCCTCGAAGCGACCGTCCAACCACCGCGCCGACTCCGGAGAACATTCAGAAGGTTCGGTGCAAAATTCAACGCAATCCGGAGCGTTCGAAGCGGAAGAGGGCGAGAGAGCTCGGCGTTGATCAAAAGAGCATCCGACACATCTTCAAGAAGAAGCTGGGACTTCACAGTTACAAGATAGCTAGCGTCCATTTCCTGAACGAAAGGATGAAGGCGAACCGGTTCCAGAAAGCCCGTCGAATGCTTCGTCTGCTCGCCGGTGCTCGTTTGAACAATGTTCTCTTCACAGACGAGAAGATTTTCACAGTTGAGCCGCTCCACAACCGCCAGAACTTCCGCCAACTCCTCAGGAAGGGTCAGCAGAAGACCGCGCAGCCATTTTCCAGCCTCGGTGATGGTGTGGGCTGTGATCTGCGCCACCGGGAAGACGCCGCTGGTTTTCATCGAGCGAAACGTCAAAATCGCCGCCAGCTACCAGCAGCGAGTCCTCCGCGACGTACTGAAGCCGTGGGCAACGGCGCACTTCGGCACCGATGGAATTACGCTTCAACAGGACTGGGCGCCGGCGCATTCCGCCAAATCAACAATTGCCGTCTGCGAAGAGCTGTTTCCGGGCTTTTGGGGCAAAGACGTTTGGCCGCCTAACTCGCCGGATCTCAACCCGATGGACTATTCGGTGTGGTATATTCTGGAGCAAAAAGTCTTGGCTACACGATACGCCACCGTTAACGCACTGAAGATGGCTTTGACGCATGCCTGGGACGAGATTACGGTGGATGAGTGTGCGAGCATCGTCGGCAATCTTCGCAAGCGACTTCCTAAATGTATTGAGGCCGATGGTGGCAATTTTGAACATCTGTTGTAAATTTTTTTGTTTGCTGTTACAGTTAGTGAACTAATAAATGTTATTATTCTTTAAATTAAATGGTATTGTTGTTTTATCCATTATTAATGTGCTGTTGAAATATCTGAAAAAATTGCGGGAACTTTTTCCGCACCCTGTATATGGTGTATAGTGAAATAATTTTAATGACCAAAAAGGTAAAATCTGGTACAGATGATTTTATTTCACCTTTTCAAACTTATAATTATTTCACCATTTACCATATTCTACATGTATATCATATAGTTAAGGCTCTAGCTAGCAGGTAGGGACTTAATTGTGGCGCTAACCAGCGATTAAATGGCATGATGTGAGAATTCGTTAGAAAAGAAAAAAAGTCGTTTAACAAAAAGAAAGTGTTTGAAGCTCACTCTACTCTTGTGTACTTCACAAAATATAGATATTTTTCTTTGTTTATAAGTTTTACATCTTGAATTTTAATGGATGTACAATAGTGAAGGACAATATTAAGTCCCACCCATGCGTTTTCTACTTGTGATTATTTCATTGTTTAAAAAAAAAATTATATGTTTTTTAATGGAAACTTTCATGGCTTAAAACTAGAAAATTTCCAATAAAGATTTGCATTTTCTTTTATAAAAAGAATGAAATAATCATCAGTAGAAAAAGCATGGGTGGGACCAGGGCGTATATAAGGGAGGGGCGAGCCCCCCCCCCGAAATTTACCAAATGCATATACATATATAGGAATATAGAGCCAATAATGAATGGGTCTCTTTTTTGTGTCGACATATATTTAGGCTCCGACAGTACGGTACATTTGAATTCAAGATGTAAAATTTATAAGTATGGGAAAATATTTATATTTTGTTACCATGGAAACCATTTCTCCTATTTCCTATGGAGTGCAAAAGTAAAGTGGTCTTCAAAAGATTTCAATGGCAAAATGAGAATATACATTTTAAAGAGCATCTAAAAAAATAGTTGATTTATGGATTTTAAAAAAATCATTGGAGCGAATTTTGAGAAAATCGAAAAAAAAAACTGAAAAATTACATCAGTAAAGGACTAGTACTCTTTGGCTAATTTTGTTCAAAAAGCTTCATGTCTCGTCCCAGGGAGGGCCTTATTTAAATATAAATTTTCTACGGATTCCAAGGATATAGATGATTCCTTAAGTTATCAATGAGCGCCCACGCTTTTATCTTAAGTCTATAAATATTCAACAATTTTAACAATTAAATTAAATTATTTCTCTCTTTTTAGTTCAATTTAAATAAAAGCATTTTTTTTTAAGTTTTTTTATTATTTCTTCTTAAAAACGTTTGAGTTGACTATACTGTAAAAAAAAATATTTAGTTCGGTTTATTGAAACTCTCCGAGTCAAAGAACTTTGAGAATGGGCTTGAATTAAAAACGAGAAATGAGTGGGGAAGGACTCAAAAGGCAGAGACAAGAATCAACAACGAGAAGCTAAATTTCGAGAGCAACTGCCACTTGAGGATTGGCCTTCCGTGAAAATTTTCTAATTATTTTTTTTTTTATATTTTTTCAATTTTATTTATTTTGCCCTTCTGGGGAGACATTCTTAAAGTTTTTTCGTCTCCTGGGACAAGCATAATTTTATATTTATGCAGTGTAATTTTTTAATGAACAAATTTTCTTTATTTTCATTAAGTAGAGATTTTGGACATTAAAACCAGAGTTTATTTTATTATCAGACGACCAATAGATTCCAATGTCCATTGCAAGTATATAGAGGTTTCGATTGGAGACAATTCCCATATTATCAAACTATTTTAACCCTTTAATGGGAAGGTTTGAACCTTAAAAAACCTTTAAAAAATTTTTTAAAGCCTTTTTGGCATCCTAGGTCATATAGTCTTTGAACGATACTAATTATATGTTAATGACGAAATATGTGATCTAGGCACATTTTTGCGATCTAGATACATTTATTTAAACCACTTGGTATCGCTTCTAGGCTATTAATATTGTTATTTGTCAACATTTCTAACCCCTCAAAGGGGGAAAGAAGGTAATTAGAGAGTTATAACTTTAATAAAAGAGACGTGAAAAAAATTTTCTTTTTCGGATGAATGAAAAAAAAGATTCAAAAATTCTAAGATATAAAAATTTCAAAAGTAACAACACAAAAAATATTGGAGATGCAAAAAAGGGAGTGTCGTATCACTTTTGCCCAGAATCGGGATAAAATCATAAAAAAATCATGTCCCAATAAAATCAAATATAGATACTATAGGCCCTATACTGTACATTAGAGTGGAGCGAAAAAGTATGATTTTTGACTTTTTTTTTTAAATCGATTAGAGGGGGCGCAGTCACTTTGAGCTAGCTCTAACTCTAATGAAAAATATTAAATATTTAGAAAAATATTCTCAAGAAAATTTTTCCCTTTGAGGGAGTCGGGGCCCCGGAAGTTTACCGCCCCATGCTCCGCTTTGCCGTCTCGCTGCACACCCATCAACCTTTATTTAAAATGGCTACTGACACTAATATTAAGACCAACATTAATACTTGGCTCAGCTCACAAAATTATCATTTGTAAATTTAAAATATTCTATAAAAATCAAAGAACCTATATTATGCAGTAAATATAATAAATAATTTTTTAATGGACCCTCCCCTCCAGTTAACCACAAGTTTAACAACTCTCCTTTATGTTTATTAAAGCTTTTGTGGTTTGAAATATTATTATTAGGAGCATTTTTAATTATAGACCACATTTTTGTATTAAATATTTATTAAAAATATATAAATACTGTACAACGTTTCAAATGCTTATTCTGCAGCCGTTATCAAGCACTGTGCACTTGCTCCGATTCAAGTAAACTAACTGTCATGTCCGTTGCTTGCCTCTTACGCCGCTGACGTCGCTGAATATAAAGAGGCAAGCAACGGACATGACAGTCAGTTCACTTGAGTCGGAGCAAGTGCACAGTGCTTGATAACGGCTGCAGAATAAGCAGTTGAAACGTTGTACAGTATTTATATATTTTTAATAAATATTTAATACAAAAATGTGGTCTATAATTAAAAATTCTAATAATAACTCTCCTTTAATATAGTATAGGCCTATTAAATATTAGAATTTAAAGAGAAATGTGGGAAGACATTAGCTTCTCGCACCGGAGTCCCGGGTTCGCTTCCCATCCCAAGCGAGAAAAATTTATTTCATTTGACTACAAATCATTTGAAATAAATAGGGATGGGGTCTAAATGGCCTTAGATGCCGAGAGGGACCTTAAAAAAAAAAAAAAAAAAAAAAGAGAAATGAAACGAAATTTCTTTTTTATATTTAAAAAAGCCAACGGACTAAATAAATAGAGAATGTTGTTTTGAAAATAAATAATTCTACGTTATAGAGTGAAGAGTAAACGGACGCCAGAGGGGGACATGAGAATAAAGGTAGTTTTTTTTGTGGATTCGTTTCAAATGTTTTTTTAGTCTTTTTTATTTTATAATACACAAAGCTAACTGAGGCCACTTCTGCCGCTTGTATGAGAAGAATAGGTCTCGCTTCACGTTTCTAGGGTCAATTCCGGCAAGTAGGACCAAATTTGCTCATTAGGTAAAGTTTTCTGAAGTTCTTCTCTTCTTTATCCTTTTTCATCATTTCTTTATTTAGAGATAATATAATTTATAAAAAATAATTTCGAAGTTTTATCTTGTGCGTAAATTGAGACGTAAAGACGTTTCGAAATAGTTAAAATTTTTTGTTATATTAATGTCCAAAGTTAGTGAAGAAAGTGATTTATATAACACCTATACGGTATATGGGGGCGATAATGACCGGGTGATTTACTCACTAGTACAATGAAAGAAACTATAATAAATGAAATAAAATCGCATAGACCTTTCGAAATACGAAGTAGTAATATTAAAAAGTGTTAGTTGATAAATGATAAATACACAATATTTTTCTATATTAACCGCAAAAGGCCAAAATTATTAAGATTAAAATATTTCAATAATACTAGAATGAGGATCTGTAAAATCATGTAATCATTTCATCATGATTTTAATAATTAACTCTTTGAATTTATCAAAGATTTATATAGTAGCATATATTTAATTTAAAATTAAATAAAAATTTATTGAGTTACTCACCAAATTTAGGATTTCTGGATTTGAAACTGACTAGCACTTGGACCATGGTATTTCTATACATGCACGTTTGTCCGAGCCGGCTACTCAGTCAACTCTTCCTGACGAGCATTCAAAAGTAATTCAGGAATATTAGGTCCCGGAACCTGTAAGAACAAGTACCAAACATGTAGAAAAGTACAATATATCTATATATATAGTCTGTGTGAGAAATGTATGTGTGTGTGTGTGTGTGTGTATGATCACAAAGGGATTATTATTATTATTTTTCCATTTTTAACAAAACAAATATTTAAAAATATTTTATTTTTTAATAATTGATTATCTAACTGAATAAATAAAAAAGATTTAATTTACTTCTATTTTCTCTATGAATACCTATAAAAGAAAAATCTTGTGTGACTGGCGCACAGCACACAACTTTCTCTTACCTTCGGTAATCGAAAGTTGTGTACTGTGCTTGTCACACCAGATTTTTTGGGTCGACATGTATTTAGTTCCCGGCAGTAGGGAATATTTGAATTCAGATGTAAAATTTATAAGTATGGGAAAATATTTATATTTTGTTACCATGGCAACCATTTCTCCTATCTCTCCTATGAAGCACAAGAGTAAAGGTGCTTCAAACAATTTTGAGAGCAAAACGAGAATATACATTTGAAAGAGAATCTAAAAAATAATGGATTTTTGAATTTTAATCAAAATCGTTAGAGCGAATTTTGAGAAAATCGAAAAAAACTGAAAAAGTACATCAGTAAAGTACTAGTGCTCTTTGGCCGATTTTGATTAAAAGCTTATTTTTCCGGTCCCGGGAGGTATTTAACTTAAATATAAAATTTCAACCTCCTAGCTCAATTCCTTCATGCTTAAAATTGAACACACACCCACCCACAGACAGACCATGTCGCGAAAACCACTTTTTTGGATTCAGGGGACCTCAAAACGTGAAGATCCATCAAAATCTCGACATCGAATTTTTGACATGAATCCAATACTTTCTCTCTATATATATATTACATATAGTAGGGGAGCCCAGAGTGCTAAATGTGTTTTTGCTCGAGCGCTTTGAAGACCTATTGGATCGCGAAGATTATATGCTAATAAACAAAAAGTTTATCTGATGTAAAGCTGTTTAGTTTAACAATATATTCAAAATGTAATACAATGAATTATAAAAAGATTATAACTGACAATCATTGACGCGAAAATTATAAATAAATAAATATATTTATATAGGCGCGCAATTCTGACCGCCATAGCGAAAGACCCTCAACGGACGAGAAGTTGTGGCATGACGTCATTGTCGCGGGTGCCCGCGTCCGCCCTCCGCGCAACCCAAAGTCTACCTTAAGACGTAGAGGAAGAGAGAAAAAGCAAAGGAAGAGAGGCGTCGAGTGGAAAATTCATTATTCTCAATAGTTGTACATACTACACTCTTGGGATAATTTTTGATGCTTCGGCTTACGAAAATCGGCAGATTATGCTATTTCTATAAATTTTAAACTATTTTCTTTGAAATAAAAAAAACTACATTTGCGCTCGAACATTTCAAGTTATCGATTTTTTTTTTTGCAGATTGGTGATTCGCTCAAATTTTTAGGTCACGCTCAATTCGTCAGATTATTGAAGGGATTATGTTTTCTGCATGTACACTGTAAAAAAAATTTCGATGATTTTACAATTTTTTTGTTGTAAGCAAATTTCCAAGACCAATAGATACTAAATTTACTATACAGTTGAATTATATTTTTACAAAACTCTTTGCAAAAATCGTTTACAAATGTGTGGTAATTTTACTAATTTTTAGCAAGTTTCGAGTCCAAATGTCTGGTAATTTTACCAATATTTAGCAATTTTCGAGTCCACATTTGGTAATTTTACTAATATTTAGCAATTTTCGAGTCCAAATGTGTGGTAATTTTACAAGTATTTAGCAATTTTACAATCCAAATGTTTGTAATTTTACTAATATTTAGAAAAAAGAAAAACAAATTTACGACTGGACCCATAGGTTATTGACCTTTAGGGGACGTCTCTACCTGAATGGAGTGAAGTAAATATTTTTATTTAATGAAAAATTCCTCCAGGATTTGAACACTGACCTTTTTGGTAGAAGTCTGCTGCCTAGTCCATTTGACCATCGAATCACCTGTTAACTAATGATCTATCTCTGCTATTTGGCATTCAAGTATGACCTCATTGTAAACTATTTTTACTAAATAATAAAATAAAAAATAAACTTAAAGTTATCATAATATTATTATTTTTTGTATTATTATAACTTAAATAAATCCTTATAGTGCCAAAAATGTCTTTATTAAGAAAGCTAAAAAGCAGTCGAAACAAAGTCGGCCATGTTGGCAGCCTTAAAAAGAAAATTACTATACCCTTGTATTGTAAAATTAGAAACCTTTTTGTAAAATTACAAACCCTTTTCTAAAATTACAAACCGTGTTCTAAAATTACAATGCCGTTGTATTGTAAAATTAGAAATCGTATGGTAAAATTACAATATTTACTCTAATTTTCCAAGAGAATTGTAATTTTAAAATATTTTTTGGTTGTAAACATTTTTTGAATGCATAGATTTGTAAATTTAGTATACAAATGTATGGTAGTTATCATTTACAAGGAAAATTTGTAAATTTACTATACTAAAACATACTAAAATTAAAATTTTTTTTTACAGTGTAATTAACTTATTTTGTTTAAATCTGACGCGCTCGAGTTTTTTTGAGGATCGATTTTTTTTTACTAATCTGATCGACTGCCCTAGACGTTCGACACTATATTGAGGGACCATACTTGGTAAAAGTACTTAACATACTACAAAGATTCTCCCCTCATATTAATCTGCCGAGCTCGAGTCACTTACGAAATCCCCTCTTGGGCTCCCCTACTAATATATACATAGGTAAGAGAAAGTAAAAATAAATAGGCAAAACTTTTCTGTTCTTCTTAACCATTCTATATAGTTTCAAAACCAGTGTTTCCCAACCTTTTGAAGTCCACGGCACCCCAAAGGTGCTTTAAGAATAACATTACACTCTAGGGGCACCCTTCCTTTTTTGCCGCGGCCCTCCGGGAAATCTTTTCCCCCCTCCACAAAATTTTTTTCGCCTTCCGCAAAATTTTTTTTCTCTGCGCAAAATTTTTCCCCCCTTGCATGGAAAACATTTCACCTTTTTACTTTCTCGTATAGAGAAAGTTATGTAATCGTAAAAAAATTCGACTTCGAGATTTTGATGTTTCTTCACGTTTTAGACCTCCCTGAGTCCAAAAAAAACATTTTTGGCCTTATGTCTGTGTGTGTGTGTGTGAACACGATTGCTTAAAAACCAAAGCAGCTAGATCGATGAAATTTGGTATATCCTCCTTACACTAAAATTGTAGATTTCTATCAACTTTTGGAGTAAATACGTCACTTGGAAGTAGTACTTTACTTAAAAAAGTTTTTTCAGAAATTTTGAAATTTTCAATTTTGTTGTTATATTATGATAAAATACTCTATTTTAAAAAGTTTTTATTCTTTGACATTTTTACGAAAACTGAATAGTTTTTGAAATAATCAAAGAAGAAATAGAAAATATTCGTTAATTTTGATAAAAATCATTAAAAAAAGGGTAAATATAAACAAATTAAAGATTGCACCATTTATTTTTTTCCTATCATTTTATTTTACCGCGCTGCGGTAAATTTCTAATTTGAAAGTTTAAGCCCCTGTAGATTCCGAACGGCTAATCAGATCAGACTAAATGGGATGTCATCTGGTGCCAGAAAAGAAAACCTCTAATAGAATAAATAAAAAATCCCGAGTAATGATGCTCAAAGATTGGTTTTTTTCTCGAAAAACCTCATTTTTTAGGCAAAAAAAATATCGAAAAATCTGGTGTGACTGGCGCACAGCACACAACTTTCTCTTACCTTCGGTAATCGAAAGTTGTAATCTGTGCTTGTCGCACCAGATTTTTTGTGTCGACATATATTTAGTTCTGGTCAGTACGGAACATTTGAATTCAGATGTAAAATTTATAAGTATGGGAAAATATTTATCCTTTGTTACCATGGCAACCATTTCTCCCGTATCTTCCCTATGAAATACAAGAGTAAAAGTGGTCTTCAGAAGATTTCAATCGCAAAATGAGAATATACATTTTAAAGAGCATCTAAAAAATAATTGATTTTTGAATTTTAAAAAAAATCGTTGGAGCAAATTTTGAGAAAATCGAAAAAAAAAACTGAAAAAGTACATCAGTAAAGTACTAGTAATCTTTGGCCGATTTGATTAAAGCTGGTTTTTTCTATCCCGGGGTGTGTTTAAGTTAAATATAGACTTAAAACTTCGTAGCTCAATTCCTTCATGCTTAAAATTGAACACAGACAACACCCACACACACACCCACACACACACACCCACACACACAGACAGACCATGTCGCGAAAACCACTTTTTTTGATTCAGGGGACTCAAAAACGTGTGAAGATCCATCAAAAATCTCGACATCGAATTTTTGACATGAATCCAATACTTTCTCTCTATATATATATTACATATATACATAGGTAAGAGAAAGTAATAATAATAATTTTTTGCAACACATGGCGACTTGACCATAAAAGCTACATTAAATCTAAATATAGATTTTAGAGAGTGTGGTTCAATACCCCCTGAGGCTTTTTCTTTTTTTGATATAGGAAGTCATTTACCCATGAGGAAGCCTCCGGCGGGATTTCGTTTTCAAATTTACCAACCTGAATTCGAATGGCTAATCAGATCAAAGCTAAATAAGATGTCATTTGGTGCAGAAAGATACCCTCTAATAGAATAAATAAAAAAATCCAGTACTTAACTCCAAAATTAATTTTTTTCGAAAAACCTCATTTTTTAAGCACGTATATAATGGATAAAAGTTTGGCCACACTATCACTATTGTTTCAATGGCGAAAATGTTTGAACATGTTTATTTATGAAAACAAACTACTAGTAAAAAAAAAAACAATACTTTCTCTCTTTATATTTCAATACCTCATTAAAGAAAAAAATTTTTTGAAATCAAG
>JAKCPI010008692.1:0-15449 GCA_023213315.1 Euborellia annulipes | reverse complement strand
TAGGCTATATCTTTTCATTCGGTCATGAAACTCCTATATAAATGACAACAATTAACATGAATGTGTTTTGTTTTTGTTATGGTTCATTTAAAAAAAAAAAAAAACTGCTAGTTAATAAAACAGCGTTTGCGTTGATTCATTTTTGTTTTTTTGTAATTAATTTCTTTTACTCTCTCTGGATAATTCCTCCTATTTTTTTTTTTTTTTTTTTATTTAATTTTAGAGATTGAAATAATAAACTAATGATTTTATTATTTGAGTCGTTCAAAGCAAAAGTGAAATCAAGTCAAAAAAATAAACAATTTTCTTATTTTCACTTTTTGAATAGTAAATGATGATTAATAGTATGTCCAATTTCAATACTAATCACTCAGAGTGCAGCAGTTTCTTATGGCAAAAAAATCTGGTGTGACTAGGTGCACTGCACACAACTCTTACCTTCGGTAATCCAAAGTTGTGTGCTGTGCTTCTATCACCTGAATTTTTGTGTCGAGATATATTTAGTTTCCGCCGATATTTTAAAATTCATAAACCTGGGAAAATATTTATATTTTGTTACCATAGCAACCATTTTCTTCTATCTTCCTATGAAGTACAAGGAAGTAGTGGTCTTCAGAAGATTTCAATAGCCAAAATGAGAATCACTACATTTTAAAGAGCATCTAAAAAATAATTAATTAATGAATTCTAATCAAAATCGTTGAAGCGAAGATTTTGAGAAGAATTGAAAATACTGAAAAAGTACATCAGTCAATTACTAGTACTCTTTGGCATTACAAACAGAACCAGGCAGACTGTCTTTATATTATAATACAAGTTTAGTAATAGCTTTGTATAGATACCCTCCTCTCAAAGGGCAAAGTTTCATTATTTTATTAAAACATATAAATTTTCTCTTGTCTCAAAGGGATACCCTGCCTTACCTGGATATAAATTTCGCTTATTTATGCAAACGAAAATAGACACAAATGAAGACTGGAAATCAATAATTGTGCCACAATGTTGATTTTGAATTATTTGTTTTTCACAATCCACTCATTTATCTCATCATATTTGCCCGTGATCGTCATATAAAAAGAAATCCCACCATTTTATTCAAAAGTAAAATCTAGGTGCTAAAAAGATCTTTTATAGCCTCATCAGCAGCCAGGGAAATATTTTTTTCAAGCGAATATGCCTTATCCAACTTTAAATCGCCCCTATTAATATCATTTTCTGATATATTATATATATAGAGAAAATATAGGATTCATGTCAAAAATTCGATGTCGTGATTTTGATGGATATACACGTTTTGAGGTCCCTTGAATCCAAGTGGTGGTTTTCGCGACATGATCTGTGTGTCTGTGTGTGTGTCTAGCTTGAATTTAAACCATGAAGGAAATGAGCTGAGAGGTAGAAATCTTATATTTAATTGTTGTTGTTTGTAGATGGCAGCAAGGATGATCAATTTAATTTTTGGCCAAGGGTCCTTATAATTAAATTTTATATTTAAGTTAGACACCCACCAGGGGCGGCTTTAGCGGGTAGGCGGGGTAGGCAACTGCCTACCCAATAATAATGTCGGTTTTGGCATAAGCTACATCAGAGTTCAATTTTAATAATTATTTAATTTATATCCATTGTATGCCCTAGCGCGCTACATTAGCGAGCCCCATAATTAATAAAATATTTATTTATTTATTTGAAATTCCTATCGGGATCCCCGTTTATTTGCCCGAGGTGCTTACGTGTACGGAGACACACACCTCAAAACCCAACCGGCCTCTGGCCGTAGCCATCTACCGGCACCCCGTGAAGTTACATCATTTGCTATCTTTAACTCCTCCCTCCTGCTTTCGTCTCTAGCTAGTGAACTAATCCTTATTTCTGGTTCCAACCGGCTCCTTATATCCAACCTCTTCTATGCTATGGAGGATGTCCTGGTTTGAGGAGGGACTCCCTCAGCACCAGCGTGTATTCACGCTATAGCCTACTCCTTTCGAAGAATGCATCACTGAGAGGGAACCTTCTTTACGTCCCTTCCACAGGACGGGATGTCACAGCAACTCCCTCTCCTCGTAGAGTTGCCTGAGGGCTATTGTGGTAAGATCCAATATTCCAATCCAGGGCTTGCTTGAGGATTTGTTTACATTAAATATTTTTATTTAATGAAAAATCCCGCACGCCAAGGATTTGAACAGGGATCTTCTTTCCAGAAGCTGACACCCTAGCTCACTACATCAGCGAGCCCTCATTAATAAAATATTATTTATCTTTCATAAATATAATTAATTATGACATTTAGGCCTAATTTTACCTTTTTGTTAAAAACATGTTTATAATCAAAATTACTCAGACCAAATAATCACTGAGAGCAACGAAATTCGGTTTTTTTTTATTTAAGTCCTAAAAGAAATCAAAGCAAATAATATTTTTCCCTTTGGCTAAAATTAACGTTTAATCCCATTGGATTTAAACCAGGAAAGGAAAGAAATATTCTCTCTTCTCTTAATTTCCTTTATTAATGTCTTCTTTCGTGGATTAACTTGAAAAGTTTATTCGAATAAATAACATTTTTTTCTCTTTGCCTTTTTAGAAAACAAGGTGGGGGGTTACGAATGTCGCGCAACCTTTTTGTGCCCAATCAAACACAAATTCATCTCGCAAATTTGCTATTTTAAACGAGATGAGACATCCATTTTAAGATGGCGACTTTCATGAAGTCATTTCCAAAACTTGCTAATTGCAATGAAAAAAAACCCACAAGCTTCCACAAAATATAATATTAATAATTATTATAATTATATTATAAATATAATTATAATAATAATAATGGACATCTGACAAACTAAATTTGATTGTAACTAATATGTAAAAACAATTATATATATTGTTATTGTTATTGTATGTTGTGTTGTAATATTGTATATTGATTTAAAACAAAAAAAAAAAAACGTTTTCATATTTTGAACAATTTCTCTTTGCAGATAAACTGAAAGTTTTGCAAAGAGTTTGTTTTTATAAAGTAGAATTGTAAATAAATATTGTATCAGGAATTCAGACAATAAATTGAATTGAATTGAATTGGGTTCAATTTCAAGCATGAAGGAATTGAGCTATGAGGCTGAAATTTTATATTTAAGTTTTGTACCCTCCTGGACCGTGAAAATAAGCTTTTGAACAAAATCGACCAAAAAGTACTAGTACTTTACTGATGCACTTTTTCAGTTTTTTTTCGATTTTCTCAAAATTCGTTCCAACGATTTGGATTAAAATTCAAAAATCAATTATTTTTTAGATGCTCTTTCAAATGTATATTCTCATTTTGCCATTAAAATCTTCTGAAGACCACTTTATTCTTGTATTTCATAGAAAAGATAGGAGAAATGGTTGCTATGCTAACAAAATATAAATATTTTCCCATACTTTAAATTTTACATCTTGAAAATCGAATGTACTGTCTGGAACTAAATATATGTCGACACGAAAAATCTGGTGTGACAAGCACAGAACACAACTTTCGATTACCGAAGGTAAGAGAAAGTTGTGTGCTGTGCGAATAGTCACACCAGATTTTTTTTTTTTTCAAAATTAATGAAAAATGTCTTTTTCTTCGTTGATTATTTCAAAAACTATTCAGTTTTAGAAAAAATGTCAAAGAATTAAAACATTTTAAAATAGAATAATTTATCATATTTTTGAAAATTTCAAAAATTTTTGAAAAAACTTATTAGATAAAGTACTACCTCCAAGTGACGTATTTACCCCAAAAGTTGATAGAAATCTACAATTTTAGTGCAAGGAGTATATACCAAATTTCATCGATCTTGCTGCTTGCGTATTAAGAAATCGAGTTCACACACACAGATACATCACTCCAAAAGAATATACGAGAAAGTTTTGGGGAAGTCATTCCCGATTTCTTAGAATAAAATCAAAGAATCGAGAGATGCCAATGTTTTCTCTAAACAGCCCATTCTCATTCATTTTACCAAGAGAGAAGGCAAATAAATTCAGTTGACAGTTAAGAGAAGGAGAGAGAGAGAACGAAATTCCTTTTACCCCTTTCTCTCCCCCACTTTTCTTCCCGTCTATTATTGATATGTTAATGGCGGATGTTGATTAATATTAATTTGTGGTGGGTTAAGAAACTTCTACCTCTAAAAGGACTTTTGTTCTCCCACATAAGAAAAGATTTCGTTTGCATTTCAATTCACCCCTTTTGTATACAAAGGAATAAACAAAAACAAATGTATACAAAAGAAAATGATGGGAATTAAATGAATTCACCAAATTTAGAACTAAAAATAAAATGTTTTATAATATATCAACATGATTTAAGCCCTCGGGCTTGGCGTAGTTGGTAGCGCGCCGGCCTTGTATACCAAGGGTCGGGGGTTCGAACTCCAGGCAGTCCGGATATTGGCTTAAATAAGAATGCCTGGACCCCCAACATATAATATATTCATTAACAACGGTTATTGTAAAAGTCTTATATATATAATATATATATATATATATATATATATATATATATATATTGATATATTATATATATATTATATATATATATATAATATATATAATATATATTAAATAAATATCAAATGTCAAGACGTCTATCGCCCGGGAGCCGTGGCTCAGTGAGAAGACATTAGCTTCTCGCGCCGAGGTCCCGGGTTCGCTTCCCGAATTTATTTCATTTGATTTGACTACAAATCATTTGAAATAAATAGGGATGGGGTCTAAATGGCCTTAGATGCCGAAAAGGACCTTAAAAAAAAAAAAAAAGACGTCTATAAAATGGCGGCGAGTTAGGCTTGCGCAAATATGCTTGTGCATGATTAAAATTCAATCGAGCATCAAGCTGCTTGCACAATTAAAATGCTTGCGCAAAATTCTCCTACAGACGCTACAGTTTGCTTGTACAAAAAGATTGCACATGCATGCTTGTCAAGTTGGCAGTTACGTGTGTAGTCGCCTTTGTATAAATAATATTGTTTTATTTAAATTTATATCTACTCTTTGATTAGTTTCATTTACAATTGAATCCTTTATTTCAGAAACCACCTAAGTGCGTTTTTTTCAACTTTCGTAAAACTAAAGAAAACTGTTTTGCAGCTTAAGTATAGGTCTAGTCTCTTTCAAATATTTTTTTACCAAATCAAAAACATGCTATTGGCATAATCTAAAAGATGTATTTACCTTTAAATTGTACAGTAGCACCAAAAACACATGATTTAAAATTTTGTCGCTTAGGTGGTTTCTGAAATAAACGATTCAATTGTTCGATTCTAAATGGAATATGAAAGTTAAATCAAAACATTTTCCAGAGATATAGAGAAGAAATTAATTAAAGTATGTACTAGTGGTATACAAACCCGAGAGCATCCTCAATTTGAGCTATAATACTGGAACGTGTCTCGTGTAGTCCTGAGGGATCTACACCGCCGTGTACTAATGATCCTGGACAAGATTTGGCAAGAGGTGGTGGTGGAGTGGATCCCTCAGCCTCTTTAGGACAGTGCAATTGGCATGCCATTGAACAAAACACTTGGCCATCATCTCCGCTACACCATCTACAACAAAACATAAATAATCATCAGTGAATATCTTTAATTTTATATAGAGGAAGGGAAGGTAATATGGAATACCAAAGCTTTTAGTGGTTATCGGAAGATGCTGGAGAAAAAATAAGTTCGAACTGAAACAAACTTATGAGTGTTTTTAAACACGTTCTTTGTGGTTTTAAGTTTCAAAAAAAAATTTAGTTGCCCTTTTTTGAGTTAGTTAACAAAAAAAATGTCCATTGGCTGGTAATATTGAATAGATATTGAGGCGAATATGGAATATCCGGGTTTAGGTTTGCATTTAAAAAAAAATCCCAATTAATCTTCGTAAAGCAATGTATTAATATTTGGCGAGAATTTAAAAAGAATATTGAACATATTTATTTTATCTATACCAGTGGCGTAACCAGGGGGGGGGGGGCTCGAGCCCCCCCTGCCCCAGGCGCATCGAGCCCTTGGCGCCCCCCGAAACCGGCATAGGCGCCCTACGGCCTCTAAAATATAGCCCAGCGTATGTGATTTTATCATATTCTTTTCTACGATTGTCTTAAAAAATTGATTGTTTTCTTTTAAAATTATATTACAACTTGAATTCTGCTATTTTAAATGAATTTAATTCCAAAAATAATAAACAACGTATATAGAGGCTTTATAATTAAAATTTTTTTTATTTTGCAATATATAAGCCTTAATTTGATGTTTTATGGCTGTGGAGATTTACTCAGGATTCGTATAAGCCTTAATATTTAATTTTTTGGAATTCAAAACTTTTTTAAGCATGAAGGAATTGAGCAATGAGACTGAAATGTTATATTTAAGTTAAACACCCCCGGGACCGTGAAAATAAGCTTTTAATCAAAATCGGCCAAAAAGTACTAGTATTTTACTGATGTAGTTTTTCAGTTTTTTTCGATTTTCTCAAAATGAAAGGGCTTTACCATTCTTCAGGCCCGCCCGAGCCCGCTCGGAATTTTTTCAAATCCGCCCATTCCCGCCCGAGATTTAGTGAATGAATGAACGAATGTCTAGCAATTTTTATTTAAATAAAATTTCATTTATCCCTAATGGCCTCTGCAGCCGAAAAAGGGGAATAAAAAAAAAAAGACTTGCTACCCGTCCGTACCCGCCCGTAATTTTTTCATGGCCTCCAAAGCCCGCCCGGCCCGGTCCGCGGGCCGGGTAGGTAACGGGCCTACGGGCCAACCCGTACCCGTGCAGGGCTCTAATCGGGGGTTCGGATCCCAGGCAGTCTGATGATTTTATTTAAGCCATTTGGATACCAAATTTCAAAGTCAAAGTCTTATATGGCCTAAGTTGCCGAAAAGACTGTGTGCATGTGTGTGTGAGTGTGAGTGTGAATGGGAAAAAAGTGTGTGTTAAAAACAAATAGGGATTGACTTCCCCGAGACTTTATCGTATATTCTTTTGGAATTACGTCTGGGTGTGTGTGTGAACACGATTGCTTAAAAACCAAAGCAGCTAGATCGATAAAATTTGGTAAATGCTCCTTACACTAAAATTGTAGATTTCTTTCAACTTTTGGAGTAAATACGTCACTTGGAAGTAGTACTTTTCCTAATAAGTTTTTTCAGAAATTTCGAAATTTTCAATTTCTTTGTTATATTATGATAAAATACTCAATTTTAAAAAGTTTTTATTCTTTGATATTTTTCCGAAAACTGAATAGTTTTTGAAATAATCACAGAAGAAAACGACATTTTTTCGTTCAAGCAAAGAAAAATCAAAACAAAATCATACAGGTGTCATTAAATAAATATAAACAAATTCATTTGTTTCACAAATTCGCTGATAGAGAGAGAGCCCAGAGCCCCCAGACAATACTCATTTTCTCACAAATAAAATGTATGGGATAAAGTAGTGTTAGTTCGTACTTTGAGTGTAAGCATATTTGCAAATTTGGGGCGTGGGCCAATTTATAGGTAACCAAGTGCCAAACATGGGTAAAAATAGTACTAATTATACTTATTTTCTCATTCTTGATTTTTACGTATATTTATAGAGAATATTGTTAAAAGTTAATAATCAATACTGCCAGACACTTACCATGGGCCATAACTCTTGCCAGACGCTTCAAAGTTACCAAAAAAAGTATGAAACTATACTCATTTTCTCATTCTTGATTTTTATATATGATATTCAGGGAACCATTTCAAAACTATTTGTAAGCTGCCAGACCAATCGGTTGGGCCAAACATCCCGCCAGACACACCTAAAGTGTCGCTATTCATGTGTTAAAGATATGTAAAAACAATACTAACTTTTCTCAAAGTCTCAGAGCTGATTTTTATGTATGTTTTAGAGAATATTGTTAAAAGTTAATAATCAATACTGCCAGACACTTACCATGGGCCATAACTCTTGCCAGACGCTTCAAAGCTCCCGAAAAGATGATCTAACTTTACTTATATTCTCATTCTTGATTTTTATATTTGATATTCAGAAAACTATTTTAAGACTATTTGTAAGATGCCAGACCAATCGGTTGGGCCGAACTTCCCGCCAGACATAGATAAAGTGTCGCTAGACGTCTGAGCGCGAGCATATTCATATTTCATATCTTTTTAATGAAAGGTTATCATTTATACGTCCAATTCAATTCAAAAATATTCCTGTTTTTTTACTTATTATTAAAAACCAATAAACTACTATTTTATTGATGTTCGTTTGTTCATAATTTTCATTAAGAGTTCAAAAGTATTAATATTTTATTATTCTTTAATTAACGTTTTAAATGAGCGTTAAAAATTACTTATTTTTACTGAAGCTTTCCATTAGACCATTATTAACATAAATTTTATAAAGCTATGTATGTTATAAAATTATCCACATATCCTGCTCGTGTTCAGACGTCTAGCGACACTTTATCTATGTCTGGCGGGAAGTTTGGCCCAACCGATTGGTCTGGCAGCTTACAAATAGTCTTAAAATAGTTTTCTGAATATCAAATATGAAAATCAAGAATGAGAATATAAGTAAAGTTAGATCATCTTTTCGGGAGCTTTGAAGCGTCTGGCAAGAGTTATGGCCCATGGTAAGTGTCTGGCAGTATTGATTATTAACTTTTAACAATATTCTCTAAAACATACATAAAAATCAGCTCTGAGACTTTGAGAAAAGTTAGTATTGTTTTTACATATCTTTAACACATGAATAGCGACACTTTAGGTGTGTCTGGCGGGATGTTTGGCCCAACCGATTGGTCTGGCAGCTTACAAATAGTTTTGAAATGGTTCCCTGAATATCATATATAAAAATCAAGAATGAGAAAATGAGTATAGTTTCATACTTTTTTTGGTAACTTTGAAGCGTCTGGCAAGAGTTATGGCCCATGGTAAGTGTCTGGCAGTATTGATTATTAACTTTTAACAATATTCTCTATAAATATACGTAAAAATCAAGAATGAGAAAATAAGTATAATTAGTACTATTTTTACCCATGTTTGGCACTTGGTTACCTATAAATTGGCCCACGCCCCAAATTTGCAAATATGCTTACACTCAAAGTACGTACTAACACTACTTTATCCAATAGATTTTATTTATGAGAAAATGAGTATTGTCTGGGGGCTCTGGGCTCTTGGACTATGAGGAAATTACAGGAGGCAAGAAATTTGCTCGCCGAAGGCGAGCAAGGGGTCCAGGGGGCTCCGCCCCCTGGAAAATCGGCGCCCTAGTTGAGCTTCGCCCCCCCGCCCTCAAAGGCTGGTTACGCCGCTGGTACTCTCTCGTTAAAATGACTGGATTCGATCGTCCGAGAATTGTAGGTTTCGGTATATATATTTAAAATTTCACTTGAAGGTAAACCGAAAAAATGTTTTTCTACATTTTGGATTCTAATATATTGGCGGAAACTAATAATATCTCGACACAAAAAATCTGGGGCACATAACACAACTTTTAATTATTTAGAGAAAAGAAAGTTTTGTACTGTGCGACCAGTCACACCAGATTTTTTCTGTCTTTTTTCAAGGGATAATTCACATAAAATAGAAATAATTTATTTTTCTTTAAAAGATAATCTTTAAAATTAATCGATTTAATTTTATTGCTTGTGTTCTATTTTTAGATCATTGTTGGCGGCTCTCCCCCCCCACTCCAGCCAGTGCGGCGACCGTCGCCGCCTCAGGCAGCCACGTCAGTTAGTCTCCAGGCAGGCGACGCGTCGCGACGCTGCAGCTCAAACGCCAAGGCACTCTCTTCGTTGGAATTCTCTCGAATTCATCACCAACAGGTAAATATCACTCAATTATTTATTACGTTTCAATTTAATTATAAAAGCCAAGTAGAGGAGATACATACAGTTATCATTTTATATCGCAATTTTATGTCGTTTTCTTATGAAGGTCAAAGCAAGACATTTCAAATCTTAGGCTAGAGTTTATTAATGCCATTTATTTTCAAAAAAAAAAAAATTAAAACTTATTTTATTTCGTCTCTTTAATTAAATGTAAATAATATCAAAATTTTAATTCATATAACAAATTTTTTTGGAAAAGGTGAAAATTTAAATAAGAAAACCTTAAAATATTTATATTATAACTGCTGCTACTCAGCCAGATATTTTTCATAATAATCATCATATTTATCTTAAATGTATTTCTTTCCTTGATCCGTAGAAGGCCTACAGAGGTAAAGCATTAGCTTCATGTGCTCTTGTTTGCCTCCCGTTTTAAGTGAGAAATATTTATTTCAATTAAATTGGCTTCCAATCAAATGAAAATTATAGGGACGGGGTCGAAATGTTCTCAGATGCAAGACAAAAAAAAATTATTTCTTTTAACATTTTTATTTAAACTAGCTGCATAGACAGATTTGGAGGACCTAGACTCTTTAAGCCTCAACATTTTTTTGATTATTGTTAGTACTTATAAATTTTCTTTTTTCTATAAAAACTAGCTATGTATCTAGACGTGGACGGCCCACTTAAAATTTGAATCTCACACCGAAAATATTTTTTTTTTGACCTAATAACACTAGTCGACAAGGTTTTTTTCACAAGAAATCTGATAAGTGAACCTAGTACATTTTTTCATTCTGAATTCAGATATGTAGTTAGAATTTTTCCATCAGGCACAGTTTTAGAGATATAGAGCAAAATAGATTTTAGTCGAAAATGGGCTCTAAAACGGCTTTTATTTAGAATGTTCAAATTATTTTTAACGGGGCACCCCGTCAAATTATGCAGATAGTTAGAATACATATAAATTTTAAGTTTCATTCCAATCGGAGGTCATTTAGACGTGCCGCAAACGGCTTAAAGTTTTTAAAAAATCGAAATTTTCAAGATTTTTTTTGCTTTGGTCACCCCTAATACAACTTTAGATATCCCTGAATTAAAAAAACATATATTTACGATATTCTATAGTTCTTTGGTTTTCTAAAATGCATTCATTCGTAAAAATTTGTTAATTATTAACGAAATTATTAATAAAAACGTGAGCAAAGAAAAAACACAAGTACACTCACTGGTCGAAAAAAATGGACTTCAATTGAATTAAAAAGCGAACCCTATCCACGAGAAGCTAATGTATCCTCTCTGAGCATCGGGTCACGGGCCCTAACTTATATAATATTAAAAAAAAATATTTTTTGAATCTGATATCTTTATTTATATTTATTTATAGGTCCATTTTTTTCTTCCAGTGAATGTACTTAGGTTTTTTCTTTGCTCACGTTTTTATTAATAATTTCGTTAATAATTAGCAGATTTTTATGAATGAATGAATTTTAGAAAGCCAAAGAACTATAGAATATCATACATATATGTTTTTTGCATTCAGGGATATCTAAAATTGTATTAGGGGTGACAAAAGCAAAAAAATCTTGAAAATTTCGATTTTTTAAAACTTTAAGCCGTTTGCGGCACGTCTAAATGACCTCCGATTGGGATGAAACTTAAAATTTAAATGTATTCTAACTATCTGCATAATTTGACGGGGTGCGGCTTTAAAAATAATTTGAACATTCTAAATAAAAGCCGTTTTAGAGCCCATTTTCTATCAAATTCTATTTTGCTCTATATCTCTAAAACTGTGCCTGATGGGGCAAAACTGAAATAATATTTGAATTCAGCATGAAAAATACTTCTAGAATTTCATATCTTCATTCTTGTGAAAGAAAAAAAGTTCATTTTTGTCGACTAGTGTAATTATTCAGATATATTTCATTTCTCTTAATATTTCAACTTCGAAGGCCAATTCAGCTGCGCTAAATAAAATTAGGATTATTAATTTTTTGTTTGATGTGCTGATTCAGGCGAGATTTATATCAATAAAATTGACTTTGCAGCTTCTTCGGCGTAGAGGGATGGTTGGTCAAAAAAAAATTGAGTAAAAAAATAGCTTTGTTTCTAATTTTAAATTTAGTTATTATTGGTCAACTAAGCCTTTGTAGAAGTATCAGTTTCGATGCATTCATCATCTCCTCAGGACCTATATTCTTAATATTACATTCAAATTTTTAATATTTGGTTTTACAACATTTTGATTAGCATTTTTTTATAAATACAGTATAATATTATTAATACACACAATTTAAGTAACTTTTGAAAAGTTAAATTTAAACCAATTATATAAATTAAACCAATTACACCTGTATAAATATATATAATTGGTTTAAATTTAACCTTTTCAAAATATTTTAAAATGTGATAATCATTAATAATATTATTACTGTATTTATAAAAAAATGCTAATCAAAATGTTGTAAAACTCAATATTAAAAAATTTGAATGTAATAAATTAAATTATAGGTCCTGAGGATGATGAATGCATCGAAACTGATACTTGTATGGTTAGGCCAGATGGAAAAGATACCCCTCTCAGATGAAAGCGGGGGAGTTTTTCACCTGGAGAGGACGTTTTGTCTGCTTCGCAAGATATAAGCAACGCAGTTGCTTATACGCTGAAAGATTTCTGTATATTTAATAGGAGATGGTTCCTAAGATGCAACTCGATAATCGGAGAGTATCTGACTTCCACTGTATATTCGCCTGGGGAGATTACATATAAAAAAGGGGGGTTTAATTTACCTGGATTGAGTCCGGTGTCGGTCGGATCACCATGCAGGCCAAGCTAGATTATATTAAAAAGAAAGAAAACTTATACGAGCCGAACAGGTGTTGGTATTAATAATAAGATGGTTATAATTGGAGAAACATTTAATAATCTGGACGAATTGAAAATATTTTGTATAAATGTTTGCTACAGAAGGTTAATATTTGTTTAATATTTATATATGTTTTTACGTGGATTAATTGACTAACTTGCAATGAGTTAAAAATTATTTAAAGATCTCTTAAAGGAGATATGACTGAAAGATTTTTTTAGATTACATGGACAAAAAAATATTTATTTCCATTTGTTATTTTTTTAAGTTATTAAGATAGATTTATTTATTTTTATTTACTTTATTTCTCTTTTGTTGTCTATACTTGATTAGTTTTTAACTTTTAGCTTTGTTTTAGAAATATAAGAGGATTATTTTAATGTAGTTCAAAAAAATTAAAAGTTTGATTTTCCTATACATGCATGTATGAAAATTAAATGTTAATTAAATACCTGAGCTCAATTAAAACACATATCTGGACACTAAAGCGCTTGCTCACGTGTTTCCTGCCCTTCATCCGATGTGGAGTAGACGGCTACCCAGAAGACAGGAGGTGGGGATTCTTTCCAGCACAACAGGACGGAGGCGATGATAAAGCAGTTTTTTGCAGACTCACAGATGATGATGATTAGAAGAGAGACATCGAGAAGCCACGGCGATTATAGACCCTTGTTGGCCCCGGAGTATGCCAGAGGCCTTGCGAGGTTTCGATTTGCAAGGATCACTCGCAGAGCAGAAAGGCTTCGACGGTTGTTTAATACTCGACGCTTGTGTGTGCACAGCCCAACGTCAGAATATGCAATCATACGGTTGGCGGTTGTATATCGAATAGATAAGGTTGGCCTTTGTATAACGATTGCTTCGGTTGGCCGTCAATTTACGAAAGATGCGGGTTGGCGGTTGTATAGCGAATGCATCTCTCTGAGGTAGCGTGCGTGTCTCCTCTCACTCCCCTTTTTCTCCCCACCTTCGGCTTTTTGATCCCCACCTGCCTGCTTCTGACAAGGGTAGCGCCGTGATTGGTTGTCCGGCGTGAGGGGTCGTCTCCAATCTTCTCTGGCAGTAGGGGAACAATTTTTTCACACACACACTCACAGATTTATTAAAAATAATATCAAATTTCTTCGACAATCCTTTAATTATTTTTATAACACAATGTAATTAAACAACAAAACTAATAAAGCTATTATACTAATATGAGAATATACAATTATTAAATATAACAAAACATTTTCAAGTTTAGAATTAATTATGAAATTGAATAATTAAAAATGTTTAATTAAATAAGAGTATTATTAATAAAAAAAAAAATAAACAAACACCATAAGGCTCTGGGAGTTTGCATCCCCCCGTCAGAATTTTGCTGGTGGCACACTGGTTGCTAACCAGCAAATTTCTGACCACGCGGTATGAACAGATAACTATAAATCACTGTGGTTAAGATTTAAAAATTTGAAACATGGCAGCCCCGATTAATATCCTCCCCCGCACTCAACTCTGGCATAAGATTTCAATTTTCAAGCTTAGGGTTTTGGAGGAAGCAATAAAAAAAAATACTTAGTATAGCATGAATAATCAGTAGTGAGGACAACACTCATCAGATACCGAGCCACATCTCAGAAGTTTTCTCTTTCTTTTAACATATATATATATATAAATTTAAGATTTTCATATATTTTTTTTTTAAAACAAACATACTACAATAAACCTGCACAACAGTTTTCATTATTCACAAAATTAATATAGATTATTAGACTTCAATTTCAATATTTTTATTAGATATATATTCCTTATTATTTTTCTACATTCTTCTATCAACAAACTGAACTTCGAGAGATTACTAACTTTACAAATATTATCAACTATTTACTATTTAAGAGGGCCCGTGCCCAGAGCACGACACCAAAGAGGCCGTCGCAACCCATTGAGAACTAAATGTTCTATGCGAACGTCACATCAGACGAGCAAAAGAAAAAAAATTTCAATATGTCTTATAATAAGAAGTGAAACTTCTACGTCAACTTGGGACCTCCAAAGCAGAAATGCTGGGCCTTTGGCTGACAAACCAATCCCTGTTGAATGCACAGAGACTCACACCTAAACCACGAAGCAAATATTCTTTTCCTATGACATGCAGTGACCTCTGGAATATATATATATTTAAGGGGGCGGGAACTCAAAGAAAGGCCTTAAATCTACCGGCTTACGTCTCATGCGGTAGTCAGGTGCTTTTTTGAGACCCTAAAAGAGGGGTGGGACACCAGGAAGGGCCTTAACTCTGTCGTCTTACCTTCTGCGACAGTCAGGTGCCTTCTGGAACCCGAATTGCAATTAATTAATGGGGGTTGAGGTATGCAAAGGAGAAAGATATATTCAAGAAATTACATTTGAGTTTGTACACCCTTAAGGGTTTTGATCCACAACTACTTGGCGCACATAGCCACCCCGAAACGTTCCTTGACAAAGCTAATTCCTACGGACAAAATTCCATCTATTCTTAAATTCATCATAAAAATAACTAAATTCGAATTACTATCACAAAAAGCCACTCTACTGATTACTACAACACCTCCGATCTCGAACGGGGGCAACTGGGCCGCTGAGTTATATAAAAAAATTGAAAGAAGAGAGCCATAATGGACTCAAGAAAAATCAAATCCTGTTTTTTTTTTTTTTTTTTTTTTATTTTATATATATATTTTTCAAAAAGCAAAAGTAGTTATACATTAGCTCGTTGGATTTTATATATATTTGTTTTTATCTTATATC
>JAKCPI010008691.1:0-12336 GCA_023213315.1 Euborellia annulipes | reverse complement strand
CTGTGGTAATATTCGCGAATGAAATTTTAATTTTAAATGAAAATTTTGAATGAAAAATTCTTTTATTCTCGCTTTCCAGGCTCTTAAGAAGGCCGAAACATCACAATAATTTTGGCTTTTTTTGACTCCGCTTTAATATAAATTTATATTTTTTAGCATTAAAAATTTTTGTTTTTTGTATTATTTTACAAAATCGGGGAGGGGGAGGCGTCATATGATTAAATATTTTTTAAGGGAGGCGGAAACATAAAGTTTGGAAACCACTGATCTAGACGCTAAACGACAAAAAAAAATGGATTTTTATTTGAATATATTCGTATAAATTATTTAGTTTAGATTTTTATTCTGATCGAATCAGGAAATAAGAAAGATTAGTCGATGTAAATTAAATTGACTTCACGTTTTGACTCCGGGTCATCTTCAATAATAATAAACAGTGACAATACTAAGGGATTAGTTAGAGCGCTCGGGGGAAGGGGTAGAACTTAGTTATGAAGAAGACTTAGGGATGAAAAACCAAGCGGTTGAATTAAAAAAAAATATATTAGCTGTATTTATTCCCTGAGTTGGAGGTTACTTAATTTGGTAATATTTTTTAGGAGAGGATGAGATAAGAAATATTCTAACTTAAAACACAAATATTTATGTAGGCTATATACTTTTTGCATGTCGATCTAGGGTCATTCCACGTCAGTTCAACCAGGCCATTTCACCCATAATCTCAGATTTTTATGAAACTAGGTACGTTTGTTCTATATATAAAGATAGTAACAGCACCAAATTTCGATTTTTTATCTCACTTAGTTTTTCGAGTTAGGCACTTTAAGTTTTGATTTTTTCACCTTACGCGGCTTGAATAATGCCAAACAAAATGTGACATGGAAGAGAAAACAATTTCTCTTGCTTATTTGACACCCAATCTTGATGAAATTTTTGCTAGGTTCTTTAAACAATAAGGAATTAGAAAAAAAATATATCACGAATCGAGTTAATCCTAAAATATAAAAAAAAATTCATATTGTTGATTTTTTTTTTAGTTATGAAAACGCAAACATGGTTTAGGCGCTAAAGCCAATATCTCCAAAGGGGAATGAGATATTCAAAGAAAAATTTTTTTTTTCTAAATAATCTACATGAAATGGGCTTTAATTTAGTAAAATAAAAATTTTGTGTATTTTGTTCCCTCTATTTCTAAAGTCCATTTGTAAATTTCAATATATAGTTTTACATGTTAAAAAGATTTCAAGGGCAAAATGAAAATATACATTTTAAAGAGCATCTAACAAAAATAATTGATTTTTTGAATTTTAATAAAAATCGTTGCAGCAAATTTTGAGAAAATTGAAAAAAACTGAAAAAGTCACATCAGTAAAGCACTAGTACTTTGGCCGATTTTTTGTTCCAAAAGCTTATTTTTGAATGTCGGGGAGGGTACCTGACTTAAATATAAAATTTCAACCTCCTAGCTCAATTCTTTCATGATTTCAAATGGACACTGTGTGTGTGTCTGCTTAAAACTAAAACAGAGACGAAAACAATCAATTCAATTGAAAGCATGAAAGGATTGAGCTAGGAGGTTGAAATTTTATATTTAAGTTAGGTACCCTCCCGACATTCAAACAGCTTTTAACAATACCGGCCCAAAAGTACAGTACTTTACTGATGTACTTTTTCAGTTTTTTCAATTTTCTCAAAATTTGCTGCAACGAATTTTTATTAAAATTCAAAAATCAATTATTTTTTTAGATGCTCTTTAAAATGTATATTTTACATTTTTTGAAACCTTTTAACATGTAAAACTATATATTGAAACTGCAATGGACTTTAGAAATAGAGGGACCAAAATACACAAAATTTTTAATTTACTAAATTAAAGCCCATTTCATATAGATTATTTAGAAAAAAAATTTTCTTGAATATCTCATACCCTTTTAGAGATATTGGCTTTAGCGCTAAAGCATGTTCATGCGTTGTCATAACTACAAAAATCAACAATATGAATTTTTTTTTATATTTTAGGATTAACTTAGATTCGTGATATATTTTTTTTTCTAATTCCCTATTGTTTAAAGAACTTACCAAAAAATTCATCAAGATTGGGTGTCAACATAACAAATGATTATTTTCCTCTTCCAGGTGTCACATTTAGCATTATTCAACCTGCGTAAGGTGAAAAAATCCAAAACTATTAAAGTGCTATATAGTCGAAAACTAAGTGAGATAAAAAATTCAGAAATTTGGTCGCTGTTACTTATCTTTATATATAGAACAAACATACCAAGTTTCATAAAATCTGAGATTATGGGTTGAAAATTTTTTATTTTTTTGGTTGATTTGACGTGGAATGACCCTCTAACGAAAAGAGATTTTTCAGAAACAAGGCGTTCAACATGGCCGGAGGCCTTCTAAACGAGATGCCCTGGCTTCGTTTTATCGTGCCTAACTGGGTGGGCTACAATCTCATCCTAAAACTCAACGAAGATATGAGATCTATTTTTAAAGTAAGTCAATTATTGAGTTTTTTTTTTTTTTATTAGAATCAAATTTAATTTAAATTCGAATTTTTTTTAGGAATTGATAGAAGACCACCAAAAGACTTACAAAAATAATAAAAATAGAAGTTTTATTGATGCATTTTTACATGAGATGGAGAATAGAGGGGACGATTCTCGTTATTTTTCAAGTAAGCGAACAAAATTTAATTCCTATTTCCACATATTACGTAACGCGTTAGGGGGGGGAGGGGTCTGGACAAAACGTTACTAATTGTGACAAGAGGGACCCGGGGGTTTTTCTAAATGTGACATAACAATTCTAAGTTGAATTTATAAAATTTTTTGAACAAAAAAAAGGTCGATTTTCACAAAAATGGAGTGATTATTTGAGTCACAAGGAAAAATTTACTAAAAAAAAAGTAAAATGTTATGAATTTTGTATAAGAAATTTTATTCGGGGGAAGTTCGATGTTGTGACATAATATTAGTAGGGGGTTTGTTTGTATGTGAATAAATGTGACATGGGAAGGGGGACTAGAAAATCGTCAAAAAAGGCGTTACGTAATATGTGGACGACCCCAAGTATTTTATAAAAATAATCAATGTCTAAATAATTTTTATTTTATGATTCACGTCCCTATTAAAGCGACTACGTATGAGAAAAGCGAATGCCAGAAAATTAATATCAAAAACAACCAATGGGACTTCATTTGAATTGGATAACAACCAATCAAATGAAATAAATAGGCGTGAGGTCTAAATGACTTCAGATGCCGGAAAAGACAACAAATAAAAAAAAAACAATGAAATTTGGGCGTTTGATAAAAAACGAGACATTTGTGTAGAGCAAAGAAAAAAAAGGAAAATTTTTTTAAAGAGCAAAAAAAGAGACTAACCCCTAATTGTTCAGATTCAAGACTATTCTGACTATTTCAGAAATTAGCGAAATTTGAAAAAATCAAATTTTTAAAATTATGAAAAACCGAACAAAATCTAATTTCAAATAATTAAAAACAAAAACAAATTCGAGATTTAAGAAAATTAAACAATTTTAAAGTTAAATCCTTGAAGGTTTCTTTTTGTAGATTATTTTCGAATGTCCGGAAATAATGAATATCAAATAATTATTTCCAGAAATTTATTAAGATCTTGCAGCTGATTTGCAAAGTTTAATGATTCACTGATGAATTGAAACTATAAATTTTGCAAATCAGATGTCAATAAATTTCCAAAAATAAATTAAATATTTTGTGACGTGTATTGTGTTACTGTCACAATTTATTCCTTATTTCCAAACATCCGAAAATAATCTACAAAAGTAAATCTTCAAGGATTCAACTTTCGTTTTTTTTTTCTGTAGACGTTTCGTGGCGACAATCACATGTCAAATGATAATCGAATTACTACAATCAGTAAAAATCGTCACTAGACTGTCCCGAAGAAGAGCGTGATTGGCGCTCGAAACAGACAGAAATTTTTTTTTTTTTTTGCTATTAGCTCAATTTTTTTTATTTTAAACAAAACAAAAAAAAATGAAATAATTTTATTATAAATCTATTTGATTAAATTACCATTTTATTATTATTTTATCTAAAAGTGCTTTAATTTTTTTTGGAGCATTGTGCTTGGGGATTAACCCAAATTCAAATCAATCGAAAGCGAAAAAAAATTAGCATCTTATTTTTATTTCAATAAAGAGAAATGAATGGGCGCGCCTTGTTGTTATGCAACCAGACACACTCGGATTTTTTTTTTATTGCTCAAGCCTTTAGCCCTTGGCCATCGGCACAACACTCATATTATTATTATCGATTTGATAGGAAGTGAATACTCCAGAAATCACAAGTTTAAAAATTATTATTTAATTTAATAACAAATTATAGCGATTTTAGATGGAATATGGATTTTTTTTGAGAACCAATTTTTTTTTTGCAGTCTCTCAGTTAATAATGATCTGCATGGATTTATTCATCGCGGGCTCTCAAACGACAAGTATTAATTTAGAACATGCTTTCTTGATGATGCTCTTGCATCCCGACGTCCAAGACAAAGTCCAGGAGGAATTAGATAGGGTCGTGGGAAGAGATCGAGATCCTGATATTTCTGACCGAACCAGGTATAGAATGTTAGATTCAAGATTAAAAGTTTAAAAATTAATATATTTAATATTTTGTCTCTAGGTTGCCCTACACAGAGGCAGTACTTCTTGAATGCCAGAGGTATTGCTCCATTACTCCATTCTTTGGACCGCGTAGAGTTTTAAGGGATGCCGAACTCGATGGTTATATTATTTCCAAGGTATAGTTAACAAATAAATTTGAAAAGAAAAAGGGACCAAAGAGTCGTAACAAAAATTACAAATATAAAATCTAGACCGTAGGCTCTAGTATTAAATAATATGTTGATGTCAATTTAATTAATAACACATGTCCGGCCGAAAAATTATAATAATTTGAAAATATTGAAGAAAAAAAAAGATAAATGTTAAACTTCTGAATAAAAATTCACACAAATAAACCAAAATATAGCAATTTTTTTTTTATAATTTAAAGTAATCTATGCCCGTGTCCCGTGGCTCAGAGAGAAGACACTAGCTTCTCCTGCCGGGGATCCGGGTTCGCTTCCCGTCCCAAGCGACAAAAATTTATTTAATTTAATTGACTGCAAATCATTTGAAATAAATAGGGATGGGGTCTAAATGGCCTTAGATGCCGAAAAGGATCTTAAAAAAAAGTAATCTATAATTGGCATCATCCAGGGCCGGATCTAGGGTGGGGGGCAGTGGGTGCATGTGCCCCGGGCGGCAGATATCAGGGGGGCGGCAATTAAAGAAAATATTTACTAAAAAAAAAAAGAGGTAAAATGATATGAATTTTGTATAGAAAACTTTGAGGGGGCGGCAAATTAAATTTTGCCCCGTCCCATAAAAAAATCTCTTAGTTCCGGCCCTGGCAACATCCAATCTTGTCACATGATTACTTTATTTATTTTTTTTTTAATATAGATGACTTTTTTTGTTTATCCGAAAATTGTATATAGATTAATACAAAAATATTATTTGCAATTTTTCATTAATTCTTAAAATAAAACAAATAAATAAAAGACTCAGGGAACGGCACATGAAAAAAATTTTGGTTCCGCAGGTGGAAAAAATGTTGCTTCTCTAAAAATATTTTTACGGACGGGAAAAATTTTTGGTTCCGCGAACGGTCCATAAAACAAATTTTGCTTCTCTAAAAAAAATGTAAAATATTTTTGCGGACGGGAAAAAATTTTGGTTCCGCAGAAAAATTTTTTGAGAACAGGCCCCTCCCCCCCCGAAAAAAATTTCTATATATGCCCCTGAAAGGACTTAATAAATAATCACTTACAAGTTAGTGAAAATGTAACGTAATGTGATGTAATGTTAGCTGCGTATTCTTTTGAAATCACTAAACTGATTATACATTAGTAATCCCATTATAGTCAGTTGTGTGATAATAAATTTATTATTATTCACACAAAATTTGTGAGTATGTTTTACTTGCTGGTGGGCCAAACGCCCTATGTTCCCCAGAATCTCCAGCCTCCAGCACACCGATGCCCCGGAAAGGCTGGAGATTCTGAGTTAGATTCCCAGGGCCAAGGGGCACACCAACTCATAAATTTTTTAAATAGCCTATATCTTTGATTATTCAAGTCCAAATCAATCATTCATTGAATTTTAATATCTTTCTTATTCCAATATTATATAGAAAATATATAAATCTAGAATTATTAAATTTTAATTGTTTTTATTAGACTGGTAAATTACGAAAGTAGCCCCAAATCCGGTAGAAAATTATCGAGCATTAAAAAAAAAAAAATAAAGTAAGCCTACAAGCTGATTCATATCAAAATTCTATTTTCAGAATACTACAGTGTTGCTCTCAGTTCATTCAATTCATCATGATGAGAAATATTGGGGCGATCCTGAGGTATTTCGGCCAGCACGGTTTCTAGATCAAAATGATCAATTGATTAACACGGAGCGAGTGCTGACATTTGGAATTGGTGAGTAATATCAAGGGCCGGCTCTATGCTAGTCGCTTTTCTTCTTCTTTCGCTGTGGCTTATCCTTTCTTTTCTAGGGGTCACTCATTTTTATCTTCATTTTCAACAATGCCCTATCCTGCGCATCCTCACACTCCAATCCCTTCTGCAGGCAGTCTTCAATTACTCAGTCCAACCATTTTCTTGGGCCTTCCCCTTGGTTTCTTTCCTTCCACCTTCAAATCTAACATTCTTTTCCCATATACTCCTTTTCTCTTCTCATCACATGACCAAACGATCGCAACCTACTTTCCTGGATCTTTTTGGGTATCTTCACCACTGAGGAGGCAATGGCTAAGCCGGCTAAGCTGAGGATTACGGAGTCCGAAGTCTCAACACGGCTCGGCTTCGAATCCAGCTTGCGGCAAATAATTCAAACATCCTGCCGAAGTCTCCTCTTAGGGTAGGTAGGGGATAGCCCCACCGTGGTATCACAAAGGGCCTAATTGGCCTAAGTGTGTTCCCCTCTGGGAACGGCCACTTCAACCTAACCTAACCTAACCTATCTTCACCACTCCTGCCATTCCTCGGATCTTCTCATTCCTCACTCTATCCCTTCTTATTTTTCCCAATGCCCATCTCACCATTCTCATTTCAGCCACATCCAACTTTCTTTATCGACTAGATCTCACTTCCATAATTCATTGCGGGTCGTACTACCGTGTTAAAAATTTTTCCCTTCGCCTTGGAATTTACCTTTCTATCGCACAAAACTCCAGACACCCTTCTACAATTCATCCAATCAACTTGAATCCTGGGGTCTAGTTCTTTATCAAGTCCCTCTTCAGAAGCCACAAAAGAGCCCAGATTTTTAAAATCCCTGACTCTCAGCAACTTTTCCCAGTATTAATATACTCTTGCCTTCTCCGCCAAAACCACAAAAGTCCTCTTTCTGCTGATCCTGAGTCCTCCCATCTTTAGTTGACTCCCTCCAATTAAGTTCTTTTATAACCCTCTAAATTTTTTTCAAAGTCAGACAGACATTTATTCTTTTTATTAAGGTGGTCCTTATGCTAAAATTAACGCCCGTATTCAGGATGTTCCTAAGTAAAATCTTCTTGTAGTTTTAATAGATTTTTCGGTAGATCAATTTTTTCGTATTTAAGAACTTTGAGTTAGGAAAATTTTAATCAAAAGTTATTAAAATTAGCTTAATATTTTTTTTAGGAGCGTTTCTGATTTGAGAGAGACCAACTATTAGAATAGGCCCATTTGCTTTAAAGCAAGAAAAATATTTCGTTTTTAATTCTATCAAATGCATATAAGAACTCAAGAGTTCTTAGATTGCAAAAGACAAACCTAAATGATAATATTATAATAAAAATAAGAAAGATGGTTAAAGTAAAAAAGACAGTTGTATCAAAGAAAAGTTATAACAGAGAAGGGGAACCCCACAAAAAATTCTGGCCTTGCATTTGATTACAAGAAAAATTCTTTCTTATAAGAAAGTTTTTTTTTTTTTTACAGGTCGACGAAGATGCTTAGGAGAAGTCTTAGCTCGGGTAGCTCTCTTTTTATTTTTCTCCACGATGCTACACAAATATCGATTTTCGAAAAACCCAAATGATGAAAACCTCGACGATAAACCAATGCCAGGAATCATTCTAACACCGAAACCTTACAACCCGATTATTGAGCCTCGTTTCTGAAGAATTAATTCCCATATAAAAAAAAGGTGAAAAAAGGTGAAATAATGGACACGAAGTATTAATAATATCATTTCACTTCACCTTGAATCTCCTATTTTGTTTCTAACGTTTGAAAAATATCAAGATGTTTTTTGAGGTTTTATGGGAATATCGAAATTTGAACAAAAATTCAATCAATCAATAAAAAATGAAATAACGGTAGACGAAAAACCGTATTAAATAAGAAAAGTCTGGTTAATCTAGTAAATCCAGAGCACCCTTTTGGAATCAGTGACGTCATTTAGGAGGGAGAGAAGGCAGGGGAAGACATTTGCCATCCCCGAGACTTCTGATTTCTTTTTAGATTCTTTTAAAATTTTTAAAAATGAAGACTCTTAGAGGGCCTTAACCAGAAAATTTGGGGAGGGTTACGCCATATTTTTCTATATATATTTCTTTTTATTTTTTAGCATTTCGGAAGAGGAGGATACTTTAATTGTTATCACAAAGAAATTTTTTTTGCTAACCTTCTTTATTTTGGAAAATTTAAGAAAAAAAAATAAAGTTTACCCTCTCTCTCTCTCCAAGTAAAATGAAATGACGTCACTACCTGGAATTCGAAAAAGGCCACACAAAATAATTATCAATAATTCATATAGAACGGAAAATTACGAGATGCATGTTTGGAATATTGCAAAATTGAAGAAAACATTTTTTACTAAATTTTTTTCTTATTTGCAAAAAAAAAAAAAAAAATTTAGATTAATGAGATGAAGAGGATGCAGCCAATGATAAATAAAAAGCATCTATTTTGCTAACACTCTTTATTTAGGAACGTTTCGGCCATGATCAACAAGGCCATCTTCAGCCCTTCAAGAGTATATTTTATATTGTTAACATACAAAATAGATTAATATCTGTATAATAGGCTGAAGATGGCCTTGTTGATCATGGCCGAAACGTTCCTAAATAAAGAGTGTTAGCAAAATAGATGCTTTTTATTTATCATTGGCTGCATCCTCTTCATCTCATTAATCTAATTTATATAACAGCCACAATTCGCTTTATACTAAAAAAAAAATTTAGTAAAAAATTCTGCAATATTTCATTTCACCTTGCATCTGGTAACTTTTCTTTCTCTATGAAGACTACTTGGACTGCTTCAGAAAAAAATAATTATCTATTTATGTTAGCAAGTGAAAGTTAATCTAATAAAATAGAAAAGTAGTAAATAGGCTAATATTCCACCGAGTGAATTTATATTTTCATAAATTTACCACTTTACATTAATTTTTTCAAGAGAATCAACATTTTTTAATGAAGTATTGTATATGTGTAAAAAAGACTTGTAAAGTTAGAATAGTTGACCTGGCGGATCCAGGGACAATTTTCAAGAGGGCGAACTCATAGCCGCATTCATATGAGCGAGTGTTTATGAAATTACCATATAAACAATTCAATACTACATAAAAAAAAAACATAATTCTCTAAAAACAAATTCATTAAAAAAATTTTAATTATACAAAAAAAGGAAATAAATTTTCTGTGCAAAATAATGATTTAGGCAAATTAATAAAAAATCTAATATTAATACCATTGAATTAACTATTATCAAGATTTTATTTATTAAAAATCTCAAAAATATTTTAAATTAAGAGACTAATTTCAGACTTTATTTCATTTTTGTTCATTATTTATTTATTTATTAATAAAAGTTTATTTGTATAAAATGGAAATAAGTGTTGTCATTTTTCTTTTTTCTTCTTTTCCTTTTAGTTATTATAGCCCAGTCAAATTAGGTGAAAATAAGGGTCAACCTCGGAATGAAAGATAATAAGCTGAATTTTTGTATGGACCTTTATTTTGACATTCTAAATGATGTCTCAAAAGTCACATATGATCACGTGTCCGCGTCACGCGGTATTCCAGGTCAAAGGTCACGAAAATCAGTTTTTCGCGAATATCTCGTTTCCTTTACCTTAAATGATATTTGGACCTATTATAAAAGTTGTAGAGGATAAAATTCTCTACAATTTATATCTGAAGCATTTTTTTATACGACTAACCGTTTTTGAGGTAGAGCGTAAAGAGTGCGCAGCGCATAGCCTTATATGGCTTAATGCACGTAATGTGGGACTCAGGGGCGTATATAGAAATTTTTTTCGGGGGGGGGCCGAACTCAAAAATTTTTCTGAGGAAAATTTTTTTTTTTTAAGAAACTATACTTTTTTTACACGAAATTTTTTGAGGAACATTTTTTCTATTGCGGAACCAAAGTTGTCCATCCTGCGGAAAAATTTGTTGCGCTGATGTCTGTATATTCCTATATATGTATATGTGTTTGGGAAATTTCGGGGGGGCCCGGGCCCCCTCGGCCCCCCCCCCCCTAAATACGCCCCTGGTGGGACTCGTGGTATCGTACGGTATTGTAAGTCGTATAAAGTTTATTATTGATTAAAAAACAACTGCCATTATTTACTTACTAATTATTAATTATTTATATTTAATTATCTCTTTAACTCTTATATTTAACTATAGTGATTTTATACTTTTAATTCTGTTTTATATTATATATCTTAATTATATTTTACGTAGAAAAAACATGTACACGAAAATAATATATTTTATTTATATCTTTATTTATCATTCATATATCGCATATGATACATTTATTACAATTTCAGTTCAAATATTGGGTGGATTTTGGTTGACCTTACTTACATATTTAGCAAATGGAACTTAATTCCCTTATTCTTCTTCCGGTCGGTCACTAATTTGTGATTCGTTAACATCATCCTCGTTATCGATAATATTTGTCTCCAAACCTTCAAGGACTTCGTGGTCATTTGCACTCTCTTCATCAGGATTATTTTGATATGTTGAAACGTTGTGGCAAGCTTGTCCGTTTCACTAGCTACAAGCTGGAGAACATTTTAACTCCGATTTCCTGCATCCCCAGCGTGGAGACAACCATTCTTGCAGATGCAAAATATTGTGTTTAGCAGTTCAGCTAGTGCTGGGGGTAATAATGTAGTTATTGGTCCCAGGAGTTAATTTTGCCTCAACGCTTCATCATATCAAAATAATCCTGATGAACAAGAGAGTGCATATGACACCGAAGTCCTTGAAGGTATCGAGACAAATATTATCCATAACAAGGATGATATAGAACGAATCACAAATACTGACCAACCAGAAGAAGAAGTAGAGAAGCTCCATTTGCTAATTATAATTAAAGTCAACCAAAATCTACCTAAAATTTGAACTGAAATTGTAATCATCATCATATCATCATACTATAATATTAACTTCCGGTCCTTGAGTGTATGTGCCTGCTGTTCTCTCGCTGATTGGCTAGAGTTACAGGAAGTGAGCGGGAGAGAGAAATTCGAAACTTTGGAATTTTGCAATTGCTCGCCTTCGGCGAGTTACAACGTTTCCAAACAATGAGCAAGAATAAATTTGAAGCATTTGCTTTCCGAAGGCGAGCAAGGGGATCCAGGGGGCGTAGCCGAAGGCGCGCTTTACCACATGCAAATGTATCATATGCGATATATGAATGATAAATAAAGATATAAATAAAATATATTATTTTCGTGTACATGTTTTTTCTACGTAAAATATAATTAAGATATATAATATAAAACAGAATTAAAAGTATAAAATCACTATAGTTAAATATAAGAGTTAAAGAGATAATTAAATATAAATAATTAATAATTAGTAAGTAAATAATGGCAGTTGTTTTTTAATCAATAATAAACTTTATACGACTTACAATACCGTACGATACCACGAGTCACACATTACGTGCATTAAGCCATATAAGGCTATGCGCTGCGCACTCTTTACGCTCTACCTCAAAAACGGTTAGTCGTATAAAAAAATGCTTCAGATATAAATTGTAGAGAATTTTATCCTCTACAACTTTTATAATAGGTCCAAATATCATTTAAGGTATAGGAAACGAGATATTCGCGAAAAACTGATTTTCGTGACCTTTGACCTGGAATACCGCGTGACGCGGACACGTGATCATATGTGACTTTTGAGACATCATTTAGAATGCCAAAATAAAGGTCCATACAAAAATTCAGCTTATTATCTTTCATTCCGAGGTGAAACCCTAATTTGACTGGGCT
>JAKCPI010008689.1:0-84115 GCA_023213315.1 Euborellia annulipes | reverse complement strand
CTAAATATGTTAATATGTAGATAGTATTGCGTTAATATCGCCCTAATTACTAACCAAATCGCATCAAAAACGATACAAGCTACCTAACAAATTTTCTCAAATATATTTATTTAGATAATTTCCGAGACCTGGGTTGGGGAGCTAAAACCGGACGAATTTTAAGTCAAAATTATTATCTCTTAGTAGCCTATTTATTAATTTTTTTGGTTTCATGTCAAAAATTCGATGTCGAGATTTTTTTAAGTAATAGTCACACAAGAAAAATCTATCTAGTTGACTAAATGAATAAATGTAATTTTAGAAAAATACTTTTTCATTTTTAGAATTTGAATAAATATTTATTAATAGACAAGGTTGTTGACTAATATGGTGTAAGTGTCATTACATTAATTATTTATTAATAAAATTGATCACTCAGCAGAGAAAAAAAAAAAATTGTGTCTATATTTATATAAAATGTTGCGTCTATTCAACTTGTTTTGAGTAAATAAATGTGAAAAGAAGGCGAATAGGAGGTGAGCTGCATGTGAATGATCGCATTAAGGGCCCTGGGTTTTAGGTTCATGGTCAAAGAGAAACCATGAAGACGAGGAAGAACCCAGACAGTCTAGACGGGTCCTCCTTTCCCAGGCCCTTTTCTCTGGCCTTCTCAAACGACTTGGTAGACCTAGTCAGTCAGACAGACATTCACCAAGAATTTCCTTTCCAAATTCTCCTCTCCCTACTCCTTCCACCCACCCATCTCCCTCCTAAAAAGAAACAAGTCTGAATGATTCATTCAAAAGTCGTCGGACATAAATTTGAAGTGATTAGACTTAAAAGAGAAAAAAGCTTTATAAATGTATTTATATTGATTAAGGAAACGTGGGAAAATGATAAGTGAAGTATTCAGGTGATGAAAATTGCAAAAATAAGACAGCAAAAAAACTAACGCCTAGGTTCTACAGAGTAGGGATGGGTCGGTGCTCAATTTTGCTGAATCAGGTACTCGTTCACATCTGATACTTTTGTTCCCTATACAAATTTTAGCCAGCAGTGGTAGCTTCACATTGATACAAGTATAATATTGATATTTGTATCAGAGTGAAGCTAGGCTTGATACAAGTATCAGTTTGATTCTTGTATCATTGTGAAGCTATCAATAAGAAGTCGTTTAACTTGATAAAAAGTATCAATATGAAACTATCAAAATATATCAAAACTTTTTCGCCCTTCAATGCGGAAGTGCGGCAAACCGCGTTCGAGTGAGAAACGAATACGAGTCCAAAAAATGACAGTCGAGAAAGCTCGAGTACTTTTTCTCAAGTTGCTGATACTCAAGTACCTGATACTTTTTCCCCGTACCCGTTTTGTGAAAGTGATACTTTTTCGTACATGATATAAAGTATCAGATTGATACAGTATCACCCAACCCTACTACAGAGTTTTAAGTTTTTCCGAAATTATCGATTTCGAGAATATATAATAAAATGATGAAATTAAAATAACAAATATTAACTAGGTAGAGCTTTGTTTGAAAAGAGATAGAATTTTTTTTCAAACAACGCTCAAATAGACTGTAAATAAGCCAGTCAATATATCGTTTAAGATAACAAATTTGCGAGAAGAGTTTGTGTTTGATTAGGCAAAAATTGCACCCCTTGGAGTCGAACCAAAACCTCTACGCTTTCGCGGCAGGCGGACTACCTTTATCCTAGGTCGCCGGCCCAATAAACACAAAATCTCGCATCCGCCTATTATACTAATGAAATTAAAATTTCATTGACTCGAAAAGTTCTTAAAATAAAAATTTAATTTGATTAGTATAATAGGCGGATGCGACATTTTGTTTATTGGGCCGATGACCTAGGATAAAGGTAGTCCGCCCACCGCGAAAGCGTGGAGATTCTACTTCGACTCCAGGGGTGCAATTTTTGCCCAATTAAACACAAATTTGCCATCTTAAAATAACAAATTTAAATTCTACGACTCTATAATTTATAACCCTTTAGTAATAATTAGAAATTTATCTGATGCTAGAAAAATAAAAATAAAATAAGAGCTCTATTCTTTTTATTATCCTAATTGAATTAAAGGTTAATTTTTATTTGAGACTTTTTCGTTTCCCTTGAGGCTAAAAATAATCGGCATCCATTTCTTGTGATCTTTTCCTCGATGGCCTTTAGAGCTTAGGTCAGACCCTAAATGAAGCATTTGGTTGATCGTTGTTGTGGAGAAGAGGGAGGGGGGAGGAAGAGCACCCCAACACCAACTGGTTTTCTGGAAAAGGACGAGGACCGACCGGGAGGACGTACGTCGTCGTCGAGGTCAACGTCTCCTCGAGGAGTTTCCACGTGCAGAGTGAGTGCGTTGGCGGTTTGGGAAGAAACAGAACACGAGTGTCAGGTAATCAGCGAGAAACAAATTGACGTAGGTAACGGACGAGTTTCGAATGCAAAATACTCAAAAAGGTAGATTTATCAAATGGAAGAGAAATCTTTTAAAAGAAGTCAACTTGGGGGATGGTTTTTGGGGTGTCGACAAAAAAAAAGCTTTGGAATGTCTGGAAACCATCTGCCAGAAAACTACATAAAAAATAATAATAAAACAGACCCCCGGATGGTAATTTGAGATTTAAAAAAAAGGATAAATTATTTCAATAAAATCTGTTTCTAAGAAACTTATTAATACAAAATTTAAATTAAAATTTCTATAAAAATTCTCTTTATGAAAAAAAGAGATAAGTTAGAAATAGTATTTTTATCAGTGATAAACAATACGAACTTTCCAGAATTGATAAAACAAATGTACTAATGGCCATTACTTAAGTTTTTTATTTACGTGAACTTGGCAACTCAAAATTTAAATAAGAGTCACTTTAATTATTAATATTTTGGTATTGCTCAATTGTTGGAAATTGTTTAAAGAATGGCATTTTGAGTGCTCTCACAACAATGTTTTCGCATTTTTAAAAATAAATGCCTCATCCAATAAAAACAAAATTTTATTCCTATACAATTTGATCAAGAAAGGAATCAGAAATAATTCTATTGAAATCAATATATTGTTTGAAAAATGATAAATATTTAAATTTTATGAAATAAAATATAATCTAGAGAAATAAGCCCTTCAAGCCCCACCCTTCTTTCCTATATATTTAATTAAATACAATTGCTAAGTGGTTTAATTGAAGTTGGGCGTTGACGGAATCCTCAATGACAGAACAGAACAAGGCCCAAAATAGAAAAGTCCTTGGAGGTAAATAAAATAAGGAAAGATAATTTTTCAATTGGGAAAAATGCGAGAAGAATTCACTCAGTTCAAGGCCTAAAGAACTAAAAATAGAAAAAGTGATTTATATTAAATAAAAAAATAAGAACACAAGGCTAATAATAATAATAATTAGAGAATGAAACGTCAAATTAATTGACACAAGACAGGTTATGTTTTTCAAATTTTATATAATTATTAATTAATTTATTTTTTTTTTTAAATAAATTAATATAGGATATAAAATAAATTATATACTGTATTCTTTGAAATTCAGTTATATGATATTATTATCTATATTCATTGATTAATATTTTTCGGGGGAAATGACATGGTTGATTTTTTTTTTTAGTTTGTGGATATTATTTAGTGATTTTTTTTTTTACTCACCACTTCAGCCATACACATTGAATATGGATTAGACGGTTTGATCCGCAAATCCCTTGATGGAAGAGATTTTTAAAAAAAAGTAAATCCGCAAGCAGAGATGACGTTCCTAATTGCCAGAGACACGGCTGCAAACAGACTGAGCTCCGATCAAGACCAATCCAAAATGGCCGTCCCGCCCCTCCACTCCACTACACTCGCGACGCGCGTTCTCTCTCTCTCGCTCGCGCTCTCCCCACTACTGTGACGTCATCGCCGTCGCCGCCGCCCGAAATGACGTCATAACGCCTATGACCTCCTTCTCCCTTTCTCTCTCTCTCTCTCTCTCTCTCGCGCAACCATCCACCAATTCTTGTAATCGAGAAATATTATTTATTAAAAAAAAAAAAAAAAAAAATTACCAGTATTATTCAATCAAAGTGAATATTTCGTAATATTATTTAATATTTTTCATTTTTCTCTTCTCTCCTTATTCATTTCATCCTTTTTCCGTAATATCCAATTTAATTTAAAAGTTCAAGAATGTTTTAAGCGCTAATTACATAATTCAAGATATTTATAATATAATAGTATCATTAAAGAACGGTGTGTATGGATAAAGAAAGGGTCAAAGGCCGAGCGTTCCCCTTCATTAGAGAAGCTCTTACTAACAAGGAAGCATTCTTGTGATTGATTGAAGATTTAATGGCGGGGTATAAAAAATATTTGTTTAATTTGGTGAAAAAAAATCCAAAATAATAGGAGATATGAAATGATCAAAAAATCTGGTGTGACTGGTCGCAGAGCACACAATTTTCTCTTCGAAAGTTGTGTGCTGTGCTTTCACACCAGAGTTTTTTGTGTCGAGATATATTTAGTTTCCGCCAATATATTTTAATTCAAGATATAAAATTTATAAACCTGGGAAAATATTATTTTTTGTTACCATGTCAACCATTTCTCCTATCCTTCCTTTTTTTTTTTTGAATGGGTGCATAAGGTCCGAAGACCTATAATGACCAATAGTCACATGCAGCCAGGAAGAAAATAAAAACAAAGGAGAAGCACTAAAGGGGAAACTCAACTGCGGGAACTGAGAAGATGCCTGTTGAGGTTAGACTTGAAAGTCTGAAGATTGTAGGTTTTGGGGAAGATCGACGCAGGGAGCTTGTTCCAATCACGGGAGGTCATGGGGACAAAGGAAGAATGAAATTGATTTGTTCTGTTAGTCGTGATCTGAACAGCATAGGGATCCTATGAAGTACATGAGTAAAGTGGTCTTCAAAATATTTCAATGGCAAAATGAGAATATACATTTTAAAGAGCATCTAAAAAATAATTGATTTTTGAATTTTAAACAAAAACGTTGGATACTCGTTATTTTTAAAAAATATATCGATTGGGGTCCAGGCATTCTTATTTAAGCCATTTGGTATCCAAATGGCTTGAATAAAATCATCGGATTGACTGGGATCCGAACCCTCGACCCTTGGTATGCAAGGCGCGCTACCAACTACACCAAACCCGAAGGCACTTAAAAAAATCTGGTGTGACTGGCGCACAGCACACAACTTTCTCTTACCTTCGGTAATCGAAAGTTGTGTACTGTGCTTGTCACACCAGATTTTTTGCGTCGACATGTATTTAGTTCCCGGCAGTAGGGAATATTTGAATTCAGATGTAAAATTTATAAGTATGGGAAAATATTTATATTTTGCTACCATGGCAACCATTTCTCCTATCTTTCCTATGAAGCACAAGAGTAAAGTGTGCTTCAAACAATTTTGAGGGCAAAACGAGAATATACATTTGAAAGAGCATCTAAAAAATAATTGATTTTTGAATTTTAATCAAAGTCGTAGGAGCGAATTTTGAGAAAATCGAAAAAAACTGAAAAAGTGCATCAGTAAAGTACTAGTACTTTTTGGCCGATTTTGTTCAAATGCTCCGTGTCACGCCCCAGGAGGAAACCCAACTTAAATATAAAATGTCAACCTCCTAGCTCTTTTCGTTATTGAGATATTTTGTTCACAGACGCACACACAGACAGACAGACCATGTTGCAAAAACCACTTTTCTGGATTAAGGGGACTTCAAAACGTGGATTTTCGTCAAAATCTCGACATCGAATTTTTGACATGAATCCAATACCCTCAATCTTTATATATTTATATATATAGGTAAGAGAAAGTAAAACACATAAACGAAATTTTGTTTGCAGAGTCGTGTCTAGCACCTAGTTGGGCAACAAGCAGAAGGGGTTGGGGGTCATGAGTGAGAAAAAATAATCATGAACAATATGTTTAATACATTTCGGCGCAATTGCGTCACTGATAGGGAACAACCCATTATTTGTTTTTTAGTTAGTGACTCAGTCTATATTCTCTGGGTAATTGGGCGAAATTATGACTAAAAGAATTACTATTTGTTAAAATTAATTATTTATATTTATTTCACTTTTTTATGACTTTTTACTTTAAGGAGGAGATGAAAATGACAGGTCACACTGACCTCACCAATTGCATCTATTAGATCATACATTATAACATGTCTATCAAGATTTCATAATACTGCATTAATTCTCTCCCCCTTTCGAATTAATTTCCCAATTTGCGAAAGAATGCTTCACCCAACCGATTATAGAATAAGAGATGAAGATCCATTTAAATAAATAAATAAATATAAATTGAATAAGATTAATGGTAAAACAAGAGGATGCAGCCAATAATAAAAAGCATCTATTTTGTTAACACTCTTTATTTTGGAACGTTTCGGCTATGATCAACAAAGCCATCTTCAGCCCTCCAAGAGTATATTTCATTCAAGGCTTTGCTCTCATACTCTCTTGTGGGTAATGAAATTTTAATAAAAAAAATACATTCGACTAAATACATATGAACTGTATTATAACTAATTTGACTACATCTGTTTTGTATGTTAATAATATAAAATACACTCTTGGAGGGCTGAAGATGGCTTTGTTGATCATAGCCGAAACGTTCCAAAATAAAGAGTGTTAACAAAATAGATGCTTTTTATTATTGGCTGCATCCTCTTGTTTTACCATTAATCTAATTATAATACAGCCACAATACGTTATATAATAAATTGAATAAGTGGAGGTCGAGGGTCCGGTGGCCTGATGCAATGGACAGTACACCGATGTCCCGGATAGGCTGGCGATCCTGGGTTCCCGGGGGTCATGGGTCGTTTGGCCTTGTCAATAAAGAACAACACGCCCTCGGGGCTTGGGGTAGAGGTTAGCGTGCTAACCTCGTATACCATACGTCGTGGGTTCGGACCCCAGGCAGTCCGATGATTTTATTTAAGCTATTTGGATACCAAATGGCTTAAATAAGAATGCCTGGACCCCAAATAAATATATATTATTGAATAACGGTTATCGTAAAAGTCTTAAATGGCCTAAGTTGCCGAAAAGACTGTGTGAATGTGTGTGTGAGTGTGAATGAGAAAAAAGTGTGATTGTTAAAAAAAAAAAAAAAAAGAACAACACATTCTTGTTAAATATAAAAAATTATTATTGTTTATCTGTGATTTTTGTAAAAACTAAGAAAATATCACTTGACAAATGACAAAATTAAATGAGTTCAGTAATTTATAATCCTGAAGACAATCCGGTTCCAAATAAATTTCATGGCAAAAAATTCTTTAACTCTATTTGAGAATTCATTCTCCTGACGACGTAAACGGAAACCCATCTCAGTATTATTCCCATCAAAGTTACTCCTCAGACTAATCACAACATATCAGTCCTGAAAGGGAATATTTATTCAAATTAAATTCATTATCAAATAAGTCTGCAATACTAAAAAAAAAAATATTTTCTAGCTTTCCTTAAAAATGCAATCGAGAAATCTAGGGTGTCTATTATTATAAGAGCTCCTTTGCAAAATATTGCAACCGCCCGGAGGTTAGGCAAACGAAATCCAGATCTGTCTTCTTGGATGCTTCTCTTCAAGGGGTATTTGTCTTTTATTTTATTCTTCACAAGTTTTAAATAGTTTATAAATATTTACAACCCCCCCCCCCCCCCCCCCCCCCCCCCCCCCCGATAAAATGAATCACTTCTCTGCATTAAAGAAATGGCGAATATTCTGTCAATATCCCCGACCTCTGACTAAATATTTTTTTTTCTTTGAGAGGAAGGGCAGAGGCAGCCAAAAAGAAATAATTCTGAATGCTACAACAATTTTATTAGTGCACCATTAATTGTTTTTTTTTTTTATGCTCAGAGAGCATTTATAGATTAACTCTAGGCATAAAAAAAAAACAATTAAAGGACCGATGATGGAGCACTAATAAATGCACCGAAACGTCTCCGGAAAATTAAGCAGCGGCGTAGCTAGCCTTTGAGGGCGGAGGGGGCGAAAATTACAAAAAAAGCCGGAGATTTTAGGAAAAAGGGGATGCGCGAGGGGCATCAAAAGTTTGATTCGCCTTGGGCGGAGGGGGCGAGCGCCCCCCTTCACCCCCACCTGGATACGCTACTGTGTGTGTTAGTGTGAGTGTGAATGAGAAATGTGTGAATTTTTTTTTATTCTAAAAAAAAAAAATAATAATTCAATATCAAGGGCTATACTATTAAAAATAAGAAAAAGATAATTACTTTTTCATAAAGATGCACCATAATAAGTTGGCAAAATTCATTTGAAGAAATCCATTCAGGTGTTGGTTTCTGTTATCGCTCGCTTAGTATCTAAACAAAAAAATCTCAAAATGTTAAATAAAAAACTCATATTCAAAATTAATTCTCTTTTGATGAATTAATTATGAATACAAGTTGACATCCTCGGCTGAAAAATAAAATGGGAAACATTTATTTTTTTTAATAGTTTATACATAGTTTTAACATAAAAAATATTATTTTAAATATACAACACAAATTCACACATTTAATTTTTGAAGAGGTTGAGGCGTGGAGGCGTTTTCTTCATAAAGTATTGCCTCTGTTGATCTTCATAGAGTATGCCTTTGTTGATATGTATTCTTGGTCTTCATAGTCTTCGAAGAATGAATGTTCGTACTTCACTCACAATTCTTCCTTTTTATTCTTCGCATAAAATGCATAAAAATCAGAAAAGAACGATCATAAAGATCTTAAAAAAAGCTTTAGAAGTGCAAAAATTGCATATTCATTAAGTGTGACCACTCTCCCAAATTCAAATGTCATTGTTGTTTAAGTGAAGCTAAGCTAAAGGGACCTATATTTAAATATTATAGCGCCCGGGGAGAGTGATCCCCCTCACCTCTATCATTCCCTAATATAATAAAAATCGAAAGACATGCGTTTAATTTTGGCCGAAGAGAACTTTCATAGGCCTAAGGCCTAATTAATTTTGTCCGAATAGAAGAAACTTGTTGTATTTTCATTGGACTTATCATCTTAATACAATGATCCGAACTGAACTGAGTACTGATGATGAAATACCTGCCTAAATCTAGTAATCATTTATCGAAAGGTTGATATTACTCTCCACAAGAGAATCTTTATATTCACTTGCTGTTCGAAATCAATGTGATCAGAATCAAGAATCCAGTGAAACATGACAAGTTTCGGTTTTTGAGTTATATCAAAAATAAAAAAAAATAAATAAAAAACAAGAACTCGTCTCTTCCTTCCAAACTCTAGACTGCCTAACGTCTAACGGGGGTAAACAGTGATTTTTGATTGCATGCTGATTTTCTAGCGAACGGAAATCCGAGAGAGCTCAAGTTTACAAAAAATATTTACAAAAAAATAATGTCCCTTAATTCTAACAACAATTGAAATAATAAAGCAGAATAAAAAAATACAGTAGATCCATTGACATCTTAAAGTTTCAATAAATAGAGAAAAAATAAAATTTGGTTTCGTTGATATGATGAGAAAAAATTCTTAAATAGAAATTCTTAAAATATAGACCAGGCGCTGGAGGTAGTTGAGTATGCAAAATTTGAGGACCGAATTCTGTCAATGGATTTGGGCTAAGAATAGCTCCCAGAATAAGGATCCGGATCTTGCCGGGCCAATTTTTGGTCCAATTTTTTTTACCCCCACCCCATAGGAAATCAATGGAGTGCATGCTAAGGTGATGTGAAGATTTGCAATTATGGTCAAATTCGAGTACTTAAAACCTCAAACAATGAAAAAACTGTCTTGTAAGCAACTGAGGGGATCCTCTAGAGTCCCCTGAGAAGTACTATCTTGCCACCAGTTGTGGTGGTCCCCTCTAACCCCTTCATCTCTTTTCTCTCTCTTTGTTATAAATTTAAATATAGGCTTTAACATCATGCCAAATTGTGGGGACCGGCAATTATGTTCATAATCCACTAGCTGGTATCCCAATCAGTGAAAAATACTATCTTGCCGCCAACTGCGGTGGTCCCCTTTAACCCCTTCACGTCTTTTATCTCTCTTTGTTATAAATTTAAATATACGGCCTTAACACATGCCAAATTGTGGGGACCGGCAATTATGTTCATAATCCACTAGCTGGTATCCCAATCAATGAAAAATACTATCTTGCCGCCAGCTGCGGTGGTCCTCTCTAACCCCCTTTACCTCTTTTCTCTCTCTTTGTTATAAATTTAAATATACGGCCTTAACATCATGCCAAATTGTGGGGACCGGCAATTATGTTCATAATCCACTAGCTGGTATCCCAATCAATGAAAAATACTATCTTGCCGCCAACTGCGGTGGTCCCCTCTAACCCCTTCACCTCTTTTCTCTCTCTTTGTTATAAATTTAAATATACGGCTTTAACATCATGCCAAATTGTGGGGACCGGCAATTATGTTCATAATCCACTAGCTGGTATCCCAATCAATGAAAAATACTATCTTGCCGCCAGCTGCGGTGGTCCTCCTCTAACCCCTTTACCTCTTTTCTCTCTCTTTGTTATAAATTTAAATATACGGCCTTAACATCATGCCAAATTGTGGGGACCGGCAATTATGCTCATAATCCACTAGCTGGTATCCCAATCAATGAAAAATACTATCTTGCCGCCAACTGCGGTGGTCCTTTAACCCCTTCACGTCTTTTATCTCTCTCTGTTATAAATTTAAATATACGGCCTTAACATCATGCCCAATTGTGGGGACCGGCAATTATGCTCATAATCCACTACCTGGTGTTCCAATCAATGAAAAATACTATCTTGCCGCCAGTTGTGGTGGTCCCCTCTAACCTCTTCACCTCTTTTATCTCCCTTTATTATAAATACACCAGGTAGTAGATTATGAGCATAATTGCCGGTCCCCACAATTTGGCATGGTTTTAAGACAGTACATCTAAATGTATAATAAAGGGAGAGAAAAGAGGTGAAGGGGTTAGAGGGGACCACCACAAGTGGTGGCAAGATAGTATTTTTCAGTAGCATAATTTTTCCCCATTTGGTTTAAAATTAATTTAAAGAGAGAAAATAGGTGAAGGGGTTAGAGAGGACCACCGCAGTTGGCGGCAAGATAGTATTTTTCATTGATTGGGATACCAGCTAGTGGATTATGAACATAATTGCCGGTCCCCACAATTTGGCATGATGTTAAGGCCGTATATTTAAATTTATAACAAAGAGAGAGAAAAGAGGTAAAGGGGTTAGAGAGGACCACCGCAGCTGGCGGCAAGATAGTATTTTTCATTGATTGGGATACCAGCTAGTGGATTATGAACATAATTGCCGGTCCCCACAATTTGGCATGATGTTAAAGCCGTATATTTAAATTTATAACTAAGAGAGAGATAAAAGAGGTGAAGGGGTTAGAGGGGACCACCGCAGTTGGCGGCAAGATAGTATTTTTCATTGATTGGGATACCAGGTAGTGGATTATGAACATAATTGCCGGTCCCCACAATTTGGCATGGTGTTAAAGCCGTATATTTAAATTTATAACAAAGAGAGAGAAAAGAGATGAAGGGGTTAGAGGGGACCACCACAACTGGTGGCAAGATAGTACTTCTCAGGGGACTCTAGAGGATCCCCTCAGTTGCTGACAAGACAGTTTTTTCATTGTTTGAGGTTTTAAGTACTCGAATTTGACCATAATTGCAAATCTTCACATCATCTTAGCATGCACTCCATTGATTTCCTATGGGGTGGGGGTAAAAAAAAAAATTGGACCAAAAATTGGCCCGGCAAGATCCGGATCCTTATTCTGGGAGCTATTCTTAGCCCAAATCCATTGTCAGAATTCGGTCCTCAAATTTTGCATACTCAACTACCTCCAGCGCCCGCTCTAATAGGTCTATATAAAATAAAAAAAATTTCTTACTTTTTTAATTTTTTTTAAATTTAAATAAAAAAAATTTTAAAATATATCATTTTTAAAACTAAATGAAATAAAAGAAGAAATTTTGCCCCCCCCTGCCCCCCCCCTGTAGGATGCCAGGGGGGGCAATGTACCCGTGCCCCCCCCCAGTTCCGGCGCCTATGAGTGACACATTTGCTTAAAAGTAAAAAATTTAAAGAAAAAAAAAAAAATTTTTCTTTTAAAATGAAGAAAACTGCTGTTTTGTTTATAAGGGGTGATTTAACCCTTTCTCACCCTCCACTCTGGGGTACACGACTTAATCATAACGTTATATTTAAAAATTGGATAATTTTATAAGTAAGAGAGATTTTAAGAGAGAAAAAAAAATTGAAAATAGAAATTTAATTCGTTATGCAAATGAGATATGAAAAGATTTAATTACCGTAATAATAAGATGACCAGACGGGGAGAGTAAATGAGTTTGGGGGATGAACGTCTTAATTGCACACAGAATATAAAAGAAACTACACACACGAGAGAGAGAGAGAGAGAGAGAGGCTCCACGTAATGACTCGTGTCTCGTCTCGAATTCAACTGACAGACAGGCTGCAACCAAGCAGGCTTAGATAAAACGCATTATTCTCTGAGCGCCCAAAAATATAAAATTCTCTATTTATAAAAATTCCATGCACTTTCAAACTAACGGGGTTTTATTCCGTTGGGAATTAATTCGAACTTTAATAACTATTAAAAGACTCACTTAATTAATCCACCCCTAAAACCCACCCCTAATTTAAAAAAATACTTCCTATGGTTCTTTTTAGTATTTATTTATTTATTAGGGATATATTCGAACTTAAATAATTTTTAAAAGACTTAATTAATCCACCCTTAATCCCCCTCCCCCAATTTAAGAAAATATAGAAATATGACAAAGGAAACGAGGCGGCAAGAGATGTCGTTAGTTTTCCCCATAGGAATATAAGGGATTTTTCCCATTTCATTCTAGACCTTCCAGCTAACACTGTTAATTAATTAAAGGCAAAAAATTAATTATTTTTTAACACAATGATTACTAATTTAATTATCTACAACTTATAGAGCTCCTTTTTTTTTAAATATCTTTTATTTAATGCGATTAATCTAAAAAAAATTTTTTTTTTTCGAAAATCAAAAAAAGGGCTTCTATAAGTTGTAGATATTTTAAATAGCTTTAATTTAAAAAAAATTTGAGGTCGATAGCTTCAAAATTGTGGCAGCTGGAAAGTCCCAAAATTAGCACCCCGAGACGCGCACCTTAATAAATTTCAAAGCGGGAGGCAATATTTGTTTGATCATCTGATATAGTTAAATTATAAGTCCTATCTTTACTCTCGCACTCCCTCCAAAAAAAAAAAGTTTATCCCTTTCACGTTTGTAAATTTCCAAGTTTTTGATCTATTGCGCAAAGAAAGTAAAAAAGAAAAAATTTTAGAGAAAGATTTCTATAAATCGACTAGCACCCCTCAAAATGCTTTCTCGCCACCAGCGACGTAGACAGGGGGGCTATATCCCCGGGTATAAATATTAAATTTAAATTATTTTTATTTAAAAGACTTAAAAAGGCCATACACCCTTAAAATTATCCCTTGTTGAATAAATAGCATAGGAGGATGCAATGTCTTTAAAATCAAGTAATTGAAATTTCTTTTGATAACTCCGACACCCTGGATTTCATTTTATTTAAATAATTTTCGAGATCTATTCATTTAAATAAGATATTAATATTGAATACCTCAATTTCAAGATTTGACTAAACAAACTCACACATTTGCTAAATATAATTTTATATAATCGTCGATGACAAATAAAAGTGAAATTTTAAATATCATTAAATTTATGCTGAGGAACTTTGACAGATGAAACGATTTAATCTATCTCTCTTCAGAATTAGAACTCAAGGCGCATGTCATTATTCTATCCTAATTAGCCCAGGGGATATTATTTAAACCCCTAGCACAAGAGGGGGATACTCTACCACTGAGCTACGGCCCAAGAACGAGAATGAAGTTAAACATTCAGAAACCGGCGATTTAATAAAAAAAAACTCCATTTGTATATGAAATAGATTTTTTTAATTATTTTCTTCAACTCACATGTATGTATTTATTATTTTCAGATGACCCTCGTCAGGGGCGTATTCCCAACAAGGGCGGATACAAGGGGGGGGGGGGGGGTAAAAGGGGGTAATTACCCCCCTGAGATTCGAAAAAAATACCTTTTTTCGCAAAAAAATTTATTTTTAATGTAAAATTTTTAAAATTAATACTTAAAAATTTGATGTGTATTTATATTCTGGCAAACAAGTACAGAATGCGCTTTTAAATTACCGAAATTTAAAAAAAATAGTGTGCTGTGCGACGAGTCACACCAGATTACCCCCCCCCGAGAAACACCTCTGGATCCGCCCTTGATTCCCAATGCATATACATATATAGGGATAGAGAGACAATAATGGGTCCCCCCCCCCGAAATGATTGCTCGGCCCCGCAGCGCGAAAATTTTGCTTCCGCATAAGAGGGAATGCCCCGATGACGGCAAATGGGAATCAATTTAGGATCCGCGGCTGGGTAAAGATTTTGCGCATCTAAAAAAAAGGTAAAATATTTTCTACTCTCTGATTTCATTATTTAAAAAAAAAAAAAAGAATAAATCGCTAAGTCAAAAAATTATAAAAATAAAATTTTAACCCTCTTATGAATTTATGGAAATGAAATATGCAAATAATAATTGTAGAGAGATGGGACAGGTGTGTGTAACAATTCATTCTCACCCAATAGAATAGAAATCAAAAAAAAGGTACACTCCCATTCAAAATAAACATTTGGAAGCTGAGTCAAAAGAGAGAAAGAAAGAGACCTTTACAAGAAAATGTAATTAATATTTGTGATATCAACTAATAAATTGAAAAAATTTGGTCAGGACATACCAAGTATAGGGAGACTCGAAGTGCGCTGAGATGGGGATGCTCAAACGACAAGGTCGGTGGTGAAGGGAGAAGTCGACCTCTAGCGATAGTCACCCCTGTAAAAAAAAAAAAATATTATTAATTTTAATTAATATTAATGATATTAAAGATGTACACCCTTTTACACCCTCTCGTTTCAAGTCTTAAGACAAAGGATAATTTTAAGAAAGAAAATATAAAAATAAAATGTTAACCCTTTATGCAAGTGAAATATGCAAATTATAAAGGAATAAAAGCAATAATAAATGATAAATACCTTTTAATTGTGGATAGAGTAGGTGTGTGTGACGTTTTATTTTCCCTAATAGAATCGCAATAGAGGAGATGCACTTTGCAGAGAGGTGAGTTCAATCGACTGGCCCCTTGACCCTGCGCAGATGCATTTGCTCTCTTCTGAAACAAAGAAATATTTATTTTTTTTAGGGTCCGACCGAAACAAGATTTTCAAACCGAAACCGAACTTAGTTTCGGCCGAAACCGTAACCGAAACCGAAACTTGTATTTCCTATAAAATTTTTTTCATTTTACCTTTTTTTTTTTTCCCTCCCGTGAAAATCATTTTACCTTTTTTTTAGGGAGACTAAAATTTTTTCTCCCTCAAGTGCAAATTATTTAACCTTTTTTTTTTTTTTTGCATGCGAGTCTCATCCCATTTTTTCAGACTCTGGTTTCGGCCGGCCGAAAGGTTCGGCCACTTTTTGGCCGAAACCGAAACTACGGCCGAAACCATGATTTTTGGCCGAAACTGGCCGAAACCGTAACCGAGACCGAATATTCGGTCGGTTCCTAATTTTTTTATCCTCTTCTATCATCATATTTTAAATATTCAATAAAGATTATTTGATTAAATAATAGTTTTATTTTCCCATAATCCTTTCCTTTCTCATGTTTAAATATAAAACGGAATTAATACAATTTTAATTAGAATTTTTACCTCAATTCATTCTAATTTTAAAGGTATAATAATTATTTTTTATCCAATTTTTTTAAGAGTTTGTTTCTTTTTAATAAATTTTTTTTTTTTAACAAATCTTTCTATATTAAAAAAAAATTGAGTGATTTTAACGGAAAATTTTATAGATAGAGTATATATTCAAGAAATGTGCCCCCTCCATCCCTCTTGCCACATTTAATTATTATTGGTTAAAGGGATGAATAATTGAGAAGTTTATTAGAAAAATTAAGATATTTTGAAATTGTCTATTCTTTCTTTCAATTAAATAAAGAATTTTATATAATTTTTTTTAACCCCCCACCTCCAAAAAAAAAAAAAACACCCCTACAGTATTACTACACTACATTACCGATCGAAGAGAAAAAATCTTTTTTATTAGATTGGACAAAAAGTACTTTCAAATTAAAAACAAATCAAGTAGCTTAGCTAAAAAAAAAAATTATTTTTTATATACTTGAATTGCAGTAAAAATTCCCCCAACCCCCCCACAAAAAAAAATAGAGATCTTTTAATAAACCCTCAAAAAGGGGGGGGTTTAACCCAGCGGGGCTAATATAAAAGGAGACGATAAACAAACAAACCCATACCACCGGAAAATGAATAAACACATAAAATAGAAAAAATTCTAACGGGAACGTCGTCATTTCGATCGATCATAGCAAAATAAAACAAATTAAAAAAAAAAAATCGACTGAATTGATGCAACTTGTAATTAAAGGGGGCGAGTGGAGAAAATGTTTAAGAAAAGAATGCATTCAGACAGTGGAAAAAAAAATTCCACCTCTAAAAATCTCACTTATTACACTGACAAGAGATAAAAGTTAAGAATTTCTATTTTCATTTAATTATTAATAATTTCATAATATAGAAGTAAATTCTCGGTTAGAAGGGTGGAGGGTGGGTGACAAGGAATAGAAAGTAACACATTTGCTTAAAAGTAAAAAAATTTAAAGAAAAAAAAAAATAATTTTCTATTAAAATGAAGAAAACTACAGTTTTGTTTATAAGAAGGGGTGATTTAACCCTTTCTCACCCTCCACTCTGGGGTACACGACTTCATCATAGCATTGTATTTAAAAATTGGATAATTTTATAAGTAAAGAGATTTTAAGAGAGAAAAAAAATTGAAAATAGAAATTTAATTCGTTGTGCAAATGAGATATGAAAAGATTTAATTACCGTAATAATAAGATGACCAGACGGGGAGAGTAAATGAGTTTGGGGGATGAACGTCTTAATTGCACACACAATATAAAAGAAACTACACACACGAGAGAGAGATTGAGAGAGAGGATCCCAAATGACTGAGTCGTGTCTCGTCTCGAATTCAACTGACAGACAGGCAGCCCGCAAACAAGAAGGCATCGATCGATAGAGAAATAGCATTACTCTCTGGGCACCCAAATATTATAAATTATCAATCTTTCTTTTGATAAAAATTCCATTCACTTGCAAACTAACGGGGTTTTATTCCGTTGGGAATAAATTCGAAATTAAATAACTATTAAAAGACTCTCTTTATTTACCCACCCTTAAAACTACCACACCCTCAATTAAATAAATTCCAAGTGTTTTTTTTTTTGTATTTCCTTATTTATTAGGGATATATTCGAAATGAAATAATTTTTATAAGATTCAATTTATTTACCAACCCCTATTGTCAATAAAAAAATTTTTAAGCGTTATTTTTTGTATAATTTCTATAGCCTACTGTAGAATGAATTTGTAAAATTGATTGTATAACAATATTTGTTGATTATTTTTTGAGTTAGAAAGAATTACTTTTCAGCTAAAGATTTCACCATTTATTTTTTTCCTATCATTTCCTTTTACTGCGCTGGGGTAAATTCTAATTTGAAATTTTAACCCCTGTAGATTCCGAACGGCTAATCAGATCAGACTAAATGTGATGTCAATTTGTGTAGAAAGAAAAACTCTAATAGAATAAATAAAAAAACCCCCGATTAATTAACTCAAAAATCAATTTTTTTCTCGGAAAGCCTCATTTTTTAGGCAAAAGATTTTCGAAAAATTGCCCAAAATTTTTTCTTTCTCTTACCTATATTGAAATATATAGAGAGAAAGTATTGTTTTTTTTTTTTTTTTTTTTTAAGTACTCTGTGACAGGTGTGGCCAAACCTTTATCCATTAAGGGCCACATTTGTTTAAAAAATGAGATTTTTCAAAAAAATAATTGATTTTAGAGTTTATTAATCGCGATTTTTTTATATAGTCAATTAGAGTTTTTCTTTCTACACAAAATGACATCTGATTAGCCGTTCGGTTTAAAATGTCAAATAACGATTTCCCGCCGAGTGCTCTCACGCGGTAAAATGACCTCATATCAAAAAAAAAAGGAAAAAAAGGTCCGGGCGTATTGAACCACTCTATAAAAAATTAAAGTATTTATGTGTATTTTAAACTCACTAATTAGAAGTCTTCTCTCTCGTTAACATACACGAAGGCCAGGCCACCGACTTCTTGATCCATCCAAGAGGCGAATTTCTGAAAAAAAAAAATGCATTATTATAATTATTGTTAAATAAAGCTTGCAAATGATATTTATGTAGCCTAATTAAATAAATAAAAGTTATTTTAATTTTTAATTAGCCAAAGTCATTTATAAAAAAATAAATTCCTGACTCCCAAATCCCTAATTAATAAATATAATTAAAAGAAAGGATGAAATGAGAGAAGAAATTTCAATTATTCATCATTAGCTCAACTTGTAATTAATAATACATTATAATATAAATATTGTATATTTTTTAAAATTTAATGGGATGGGGCAAGGGCGGATCCAGAGGTATTTCTCGGGGGGGGTAATCTGGTGTGACTCGTCGCACAGCACACTATTTTTTTTTAATTTCGGTAATTTAAAAGCGCATTCTGTACTTGTTTGCCAGAATATAAATACACATGAAATTTTTAAGTATTAATTTTAAAAATTTTACCTTAAAAATAAATTTTTTTGCCAAAAAAAGGTATTTTTTCGAATCTCGGGGGGGGGGGGGGTAATTACCCCCTTTACCCCCCTTGTATCCGCCCTTGGAATGGGGCCTTCTCAAGAAAGTTAATTATTTTATCTAGAAAAATTTTCAAAAATTGCTCCAACTATAATTTTTAAATTGCGAGTCCATGATTTAATTTAACATTTTCTAATTGACAAATGATTTATTTATAAATAATTTTCTTGAAAAAGCCCCAGGTGCAAAGAAAGGTAAAATAAGTGAGGTAAGGGTGTATCCGGGGAAGGGTGAACAAATTCCAAAAAAATCTAAGAAAATTTCTACTCATAAAATAAGTAAAATAAATTCCTGAGTTCATAGAGCCACCCTCAATTAAATGAACATTTCTTATTATTATTTGAGATTGCAGTGGAGAGTTTTTAGATTAAAAATTAAACACTTACAAAGTCGAACGTTTTCAGAAAAAGATGTCTAAGTTGAGATATTCTTATTTTATCGGCCTGTTTCTTTTGACAATCATCTCCATATGATTCTTCCAGCAAATAATCAATCTTCTAATTAATCATCGGGGGATTTTCACTCCTCGTCTTCATTACTAGCCGTTGAGTTGTCCCTTTTTAGTCTGAAAAAATATAAAAAAAGGAATATATTTAAAAATGCAGTTTTGTAGTTAGTATTGATTAAAACGAAATAATTAAAAGGCATCCTAACATAAGAATTCGCAACTAAATAAGTACACGTTTCACGTTTGTTAATTTTCAAGTTGTTGATCTATTGCGTAAAGAAAGTAAAAAGATAAAATTTTAGAGAAAGATTTCTTTAAATCGACTGGCACCCCTTAAAATGCTTTTCAACAACAAGGCCGAAGATAAAGGGAGGGGACAGGGGGGGGGGGCGATATCCCAGGGGTCCGGGCCCTTTAAGCTCAAATCTTAAAATTATATGAACAATAAATGATAACGCTGGAAGTATTTTCTAATATGAACTGAAAACGTGGCCAAATTAGGAAATTTAACTCCGTGTCGCACGTTGGATTAAATATTAAATTGAAATTATTTTTAAAAGCCATTCACCCTTAAAATCATCCCTTGGTGAATAGGAGGGTGCAATATCTTTAAACAGTTAAATTCAGTAAAACAGAAAATCGAATACCATAATTGAAATTTCTTTTGATAACTCCGACACGCTGTATTTCATTTTATTTAAATAATTTTGTTATTCTCTTGACTTTTGTAACATAAAAATGACCTTAGTACCAATTATTAATATTATTAGAAAAGTAAAGTATTCAAAATAATAAATGACACCCCGGGTTAAGCAGCCTCTTAGTATGCAAAATGTGACGATCGAATTCCACGAAAGGTTTTTCAGTTAAGAATAGCTTAAAGTGGCTCCCAATCTATTTTGAGTTTCGGCTACTTTTTGGCCGAAACCGTAACCGAAACAGAATATTCGGTCGGTTTCTAATTATAATAGAAAATAAAGTATTTATGCATATTTTATACTCACAAAAATTTGTAGTTTTCTCTCACGTCAACACACACGAAGGCCAGGCCAGCAGTGCGTCCTACGACTTCTTGATCCATCCAAGATGCGAATATCTGCAAACATAAAGAACATTATTATAATTATTGTTAAATAAAGCTTCAAATGATATTTATGCAGCCTAATTAAATAAATAAAAAGTTATTTTAATTTTTAATTAGCCAAAGTCATTTATAAAAAAATAAATTCCTGATTCCCAAATCCCTAATTAATAAATATAATTAAAAGAAAGGATGAAATGAGAGAAGAAATTTCAATTATTTATCATTAGCTCAACTTGTAATTAATAATACATTATAATATAAATATTGTATATTTTTTAAAATTTAATGGGATGGGGCCTTCTCAAGAAAGTTAATTATTTTATCTAAAAAAAATTTCAAAAATTGCTCCAACTATAATTTTCTAAATTGAGAGTCCATGATTTAATTAAACATTTTCTAATTGGCAAATGATTTATTTATAAATAATTTTCTTGAAAAAGCCCCAGGTGCAAATAAAAGTAAAATAAGTGACGTAAGGGTGATATCCGGGGAAGGGTGAACAAGTTCCAAAAAAATCTAAGAAAATTTCTACTCTTAAAATAAGTAAAATAAAATAGAGTCACCCTCAATTAAATGAACATTTCTTATTATTATTTGAGATTGCAGTGGAGTTTTTAGATTGAAAATTAAACACTTACAAAGTCGAACGTTTTCAGAAAAAGATGTCTAAGTTGAGATATTCTTATTTTATCGGCCTGTTTCTTTTGACAATCAACTCCATATGATTCTTCCAGCAAATAATCAATCTTCTAATTAATCATCGGGGGATTTTCACTCCTCGTCTTCATTACTAGCAGTTGAGTTGTCCCTTTTTAGTCTGAAAAAATATAAAAAAAGAATATATTTAAAAATGCAGTTTTGTAGTTAGTATTGATTAAAACGAAATAATTAAAAGGCATCCTAACATAAGAATTCGCAACTAAATAAGTTATTTTCCGAGTTTTTTCCTTAAAAAAAATTATTTGCAAACTCTAATGATAGTACTTCAAAAATATCTAATTATAATTAATTATTTATATTTGTTTTAATAGTAATGAGAAAAAGTTTTATTTTTTTAAGATATTATTTAAGTTCCCTGGGACTCAAGTCAAAGACGTCAAGAAATTCTATTATGTTTGGATTAAAGTGAAAATTAAAAACGTTGATTTACCTCTTTTATGTAGCTGCATTTCCGTATCATTTATCCATCCCTCGTGATGCCGAATTCCTTATCAGGAGATCCTGGAACAAAGATTTTGATTATTTGTTATTTCTATTAAAATATTAAATATATTGGCTCTATCATTTCTTATCTTTTTTCTTGATTTAAACTACTGTATATATATCTAATTTTGATATTAAATAAGTCATATTTTTTTAAATGAATTTTTATTTATCCTAATATCCTTGTATCTCCTTATTTATTTGCTACTGTATATATATTTTTCTCAGACGAGTTAATCCATGCTGCTAGTGATTGGCAGCGGTCAGAGAACTATTCCAGCCCGCCTAGGCTTTAAAAGTTTTAGATAAGAATAATTCATCGCTTGGTTTTGCTTGATTAAAAAAATTAAATATTTATTAAAATAAAAACATTGAAATTAGAATAAAACTGCCATCAGAACCAGACGCCTTAGTCACCGTTCTCAGGAAGTAAAATTGATTTGAAAATTAAAGAATGATTCTGATAACATTTTTTAATTTTTTTACCAAAGGGACATTTCCTTAGCTAATTTAAATTATATTATTATTAATCCTCCTCCCCAACTGTTCTGACTTTCCACGATGTTGCCATCATCCCCTACATCGAGCATTCAATTTATAAACACAAACCCCGGCCAAATTCCCAAATATATTTAATTTAAAAAAGATAATGTTGAATTTGAGAATTCAAAAATTTTCTAGTTTTTCAAATCACGAATTGATTTTAATAAAAGAAAAAAAAAAAAAAATTTCATTATTAGAGTCCTAGGCTGAATATATAAAATACTAAAATATATAAAAGTAGTTTTATACCGTTCAACGAAATTTTGCTTCGATCTTAAAAAATTATTAATTAAAACGAAAGAAGATCATAAGACAATCGTCATAAAGTTATATAATATATATGAAAGTAAGTGTAAAGGAAGGCCGAATTATAATCACATGATAAAAAAAAAAAATTATAGGCTTATGACGTTCCGGGATTATTTTATTTTCACCTTGTCAGCTGGAACTAAACGTTATTCATCTTCAAGACAAGGTTTGTTAAAATTTTCACTGCCTGCTTCAGTCGTTAAGGTGAGTAGAATATTAGCAGAGCCTATCCTTTTGCTGAGCATCCCATCAGAGTAAAATATATATATATATATATTGATGGAAGATGTAATATCATTCAAAGCTTGAAGAAAAGTATCAAACGATAAGTTCTTTGGTCCAAATCACACCTAAAATTAAAAATAAAAACAACATTTAATAAAGATTTTTATTTGAAAAAATGTAAAATGCTTTAAAATAATGAGTGATTAAAATTTTTCATTCCTCCCTTTACTCTTGGACTATCTTGCTATTTATTTAAGACAAATAGTAGATATTATAGGAAAAAATAACATGATAAAAATAATAAACTCACCAAATGGCAATGAGAGATGTCAAGGAGATTATCTGGAATAATTAATAGATGTATCTTGGACGAAATTCTGAAAAATAAAAAAAAATACATGTGAAAATATATTTAAAATTAGTAAAACATAAATTTCAATTTATTAACGCTTACCTTAAATAATGAATTAATTTCTTTGAAAGCTTAAGTCTCTTCTATCATCTTTTTTTTTGAAAACGAATATAATTCCATTTCTATTTCGTTTCATAAGTCAGACGTGAGAAGAATAAAAAGAATGGAATGAAATGGAAATTATATATATAATTGATGGATCAAAGCTCGAAGCAAAGCAGCTGACAACAAGTTATTTAGTGTAAATCACACCTAAAATTAAAAATAAAATGAGCATTTAATAACGATTTGCATTTGAAAAAATATAAAATGGGTTAAAATAATGAGTGATTAAAATGCATTTGATAATAGACAAGGTAACTAAAGATCCAATAAATCTGACATATTCAGATAGAATGACACTTTAATTATTTCATAAATTATTTATAAAAATGGAGAATAATGGATCGAAAAATAAAGAAATGTGATTAAATCATTTGTTTCTCTGGTTAATGAAAAAATTTAAATGTCAAATATAAAGCGAAGAGTCAATGATTTAATAAAATAAATACCGGTAATCTATTTAATTTATATAATTCACATATCAACATTTCTTTCCTCCCTTTACTCTTTGACTATCTTGCTATTTATTTAAGACAAATAGTAGATATTATAGGAAAAATAACATGATAAAAATAATAAACTCACCAAATGGCAATGCGAGATGTCAAGGAGATTATCTGGAATAATTAATAGACCTTTTGCAATCAGCCCGCGGCCCACGGGTTGGGAACCTGTGGCTTAAAAGAATTGTAATTCTGATCTTGCCGGTTCATTTTAGGTTCAATCTTTTTTTTGCCGGCCTCTCCTCTTAATTGTAAAGGAAATCGATGGAGTAGATGCTCTCAAGTAATGAATATTTCAGTCATAATTTATAATTAGTTTATTCTAATGATGGCTTGTTTTCATTGTCGTCTGTCAGGAATATTAACTTTATTGTTTATATTATATGTGTATGTTATAAGAGTTTCAATATATTATAATTTAATATTACAAGAAAAGATAAGTCTAAAAAATATAAGAAAAAAAACACAAATGATGGTTCTTCGGACACTGAAAAGAAGAAAAAATCTGATAAAATTACTCATGATGATCATTGTCTTCATGGTCAGCATTCATTTTATTATCGTTATCCATATTTTCCTCACTTTTTTCTTCTTCTTCTTGAGTAATTTTATCAAATTTTTTCTTCTTTTCAGTGTCACAAGAATCATCATTTGTTTTTTTTTTTTTTCTTATATTTTTTAGACTTATCTTTTTCTTGTAATATTAAATTATAATATATTGAAACTCTTATTATTTGAATATGTTTATTTATATATTCTAACGAATAACATACACATATAATATAAACAATAATATTAATATTCCTGACACGTCCACCTCTACTCTCTTAGAGGTTTACAGCGGAGACGCTCTCTTGTCAGTGATTAACGCTATGCCAAACCTACTCTTGATCGATGGAGATGTGATCAAGTCGGGTGACACCTGGGCATCCGCATATCCATCTCATGTAGTGCCTCTTCGTGGAGGCCAAAGTCTCGGGTGAATACAGAGTAATCGGCCTCAAAATTCGGTAGATTGCCGATTTGAAATAAATTGGCATCCGTCGGTCACACAGAATTCCCTAGCATTCTCACCATTTAAGCCAACTTAATACGTAGTCGAGGCGATTCTTTCAGATGCCTATGGAAATTTCCAGTTTGTCGCAAGTTTCTTCACACAGCAACATATAATCTGCTTAAGAGACCACGGATGGGGTCTTTGAAAATACCGAATGATGACATTCATAAAGAACAGCGGGGAGAGCGCTATCCTGGTGAGTACCAACGGTTAGGAGACTCCTGCCTGAGGCCTGACTCTTTGATCTTCCCTCTTACAAGCTCTGAGTTCAGCGGACAGTTTCCTCAGAGAAATTGCAGGACTTGATGAGCTCAAGGGGTGTCCTATTGAAAGCTTTTTCAACGTCGAGGAATGCGGCGTGCAGCCTTTTCTGCCCAGTTCGTGTTTTTCCATTAGTTGACGTAGTGCAAAAGGAATTCTGAAAATAAAAAAAAATCTGGTGTGACTGGTCGAAAACATTTAAAAGATAGTAAAAGATATTTTCATTAAAGCTTACCTTATTTAATGGAATTTAATCGCTCTGCCTTTTCTTTGAAAGTATGGATCTCTTCTGTCTTTTTTCCTTTTTGTAAATGAGTATAATTCCATTCCTATTTCGTTTTATAAGTCAAACGTTATAAAGTTATATAATATATATGAAAGTAAGTGTAAAGGAAGGCCGAATTATAATCACATGTTAAAAAAAAAAAATTATAGGCTAATGACGTTCCCGGATTATTTTATTTTCACCTTGTCAGCTGGAACTAAACGTCATCCATCTTCAAGACAAGGTTTGTTAAAATTTTCACTGCCTGCTTCAGTTGTTAAGATGTGTAGAATATTAGCAGAGCCTATCCTTTTGCTGAGCTCCCATCAGAGTAAAATATATATATATATAATTGATGGAAGATGTAATATCATTCAAAGCTCGAAGAAAAGTAGCAAACGACAAGTTCTTTGGTCCAAATCACACCTAAAATTAAAAATAAAACAACATTTAATAAAGATTTTTATTAGAAAAAAAATAATGAAATGCCTTAAAATAATGAGTGATTAAATTTTTTCATTCCTCCCTTTACTCTTGGACTATCTTGCTATTTATTTATGACAAATAGTAGATATTATAGGAAAAATAACATGATAAAAAATAATAAACTCACCAAATGGCAATGCGAGATGACAAGGAGATTATCTGGAATAATTAATAGATGTAACTTGGACGAAATTCTGAAAAATAAAAAAATATATATACATGTGAAAATATATTTAAAATTAGTAAAACATAAATTTCAATTTATTAACGCTTACCTTAAATAATGATATTAATTTCTTTGAAAGCTTAAGTCCTTTCTATCATCTTTTTTTTGAAAACGAATATAATTCCATTTCTATTTCGTTTCATAAGTCAGACGTGAGAAGAATAAATGGAATGTAATGAAATGGAAATTATATATATAATTGATGGATCAAAGCTCGAAGCAAAGCAGCTGACAACAAGTTATTTAGTGTAAATCACACCTGAAATTAAAAATAAAATGAGCATTTAATAACGATTTGCATTTGAAAAAATATAAAATGGGTTAAAATAATGAGTGATTAAAATGCATTTGAAAATAGACAAGGTAACTAAAGATCCAATGAATCTGACATATTCAGATTGAAAGACACTTTAATTATTTCATAAATTATTTATAAAAATGGATAATAATGGATCGAAAAATAAAGAAATGTGATTAAATCATTTGTTTCTCTGGTTAATGAAAAATAAATTTTATATAATTTACATATCAACATTTCTTTCCTCCCTTTACTCTTGGACTATCTTGCTATTTATTTAAGACAAATAGTAGATATATAATAGTAGATATTATAGGAAAAATAACATGATAAAAAATAATAGACTCACCAAATGGCAATGCGAGATGTCAAGTAGATTATATGAAAGCACCTAGTCATCTTGACGTGGATTAATACGCAGTCGAGGCGATTCTTTCAGATGCCTATGGAATTTTCCAGTTTGTCGCAAGTTTCTTCACACAGCAACATATAATCTGCTTAAGAGACCACGGATGGGGTCTTTGAAAATACCGAATGATGACATTCATAAAGAACAGCGGGGAGAGAGCGCTATCCTGGTGAGTACCAACGGTTAGGAGACTCCTGCCTGAGGCCTGACTCTTTGATCTTCCCTCTTACAAGCTCTGAGTTCAGCGGACAGTTTCCTCAGAGAAATTGCAGGGTGCACTTGATGAGCTCAAGGGGTATCCTATTGAAAGCTTTTTCAACGTCGAGGAATGCGGCGTGCAGCCTTTTCTGCCCAGTTCGTGTTTTTCCATGAGTTGACGTAGTGCAAAAGGAATTCTGAAAATAAAAAAAATCTGGTGTGACTGGTCGAAAACATTTAAAAGATAGTAAAAGATATTTTCATTAAAGCTTACCTTATTTAATGGAATTTAATCGCTCTGCCTTTTCTTTGAAAGTATGGATCTCTTCTGTCTTTTTTTTCTTTTTGTAAATGAGTATAATTCCATTCCTATTTCGTTTTATAAGTCAAACGTCATAAAGTTATATAATATATATGAAAGTAAGTGTAAAGGAAGCCCGAATTATAATCACATGATAAAAAAAAAAAATTATAGGCTTATGACGTTCCCGGATTATTTTATTTTCACCTTGTCAGCTGGAACTAAACGTCAACCATCTTCAAGACAAGGTTTGTTAAAATTTTCACTGCCTGCTTCAGTTGTTAAGGTGGGTAGAATATTAGCAGAGCCTATCCTTTTGCTGAGCTCCCATCAGAGTAAAATATATATATATATTATTGATGGAAGATGTAATATCATTCAAAGCTCGAAGAAAAGTAGCAAACGACAAGTTCTTTGGTCCAAATCACACCTAAAATTAAAAATAAAAGCAACATTTAATAAAGATTTTTATTAAAAAAAAAAAATAAAATGCCTTAAAATAATGAGTGATTAAATTTTTTCATTCCTCCCTTTACTCTTGGACTATCTTGCTATTTATTTATGACAAATAGTAGATATTATAGGAAAAATAACATGATAAAAAATAATAAACTCACCAAATGGCAATGCGAGATGACAAGGAGATTATCTGGAATAATAAATAGATGTAACTTAGACGAAATTCTGAAAAATAAAAAAATATATATACAGGTGAAAATATATTTAAAATTAGTAAAACATAAATTTCAATTTATTAACGCTTACCTTAAATAATGATATTAATTTCTTTGAAAGCTTAAGTCCTTTCTATCATCTTTTTTTTGAAAATGAATATAATTCCATTTCTATTTCGTTTCATAAGTCAGACGTCAGAAGAATAAATGGAATGGAATGAAATGGAAATTATATATATAATTGATGGATCAAAGCTCGAAGCAAAGCAGCTGACAACAAGTTATTTAGTGTAAATCACACCTGAAATTAAAAATAAAATGAGCACTTTAATAAAGATTTGCATTTGAAAAAATATAAAAAGGGTTAAAATAATGAGTGATTAAAATGCATTTGAAAATAGACAAGGTAACTAAAGATCCAATGAATCTGACATATTCAGATTGAAAGACACTTTAATTATTTCATAAATTATTTATAAAAATGGATAATAATGGATCGAAAAATAAAGAAATGTGATTAAATCATTTGTTTCTCTGGTTAATGAAAAAATTTAAATGTCAAATTTAAAGCGAAGGTCAATGATTTAATAAAATAAATACAGGTAATCTATTTAATTTATATAATTTACATATCAAAATTAAATTGAAAACGAATATTAAATGAATAAAAGAGAGGAAATATTAAAAAAATGAGAATAAAATTTGACAGACAGGCAAAGGTTATCCTGTTGAATCATGAGTTTATAATATTTGACTTGTTTCATTTAATGATTTAATTGAAAATAATAATCTTGAACCAATTAAATAAATATTTAAATGCATTACTGACCTTAAATAATGAAAATAGTTGAGAATAAATATAAATAAGCCGATGTGATGAGAGTGAAAATTCTAGACAGCCAAAGTCATGGATGAGATAAAGAGACGAGGCATTCGCTTCCGTTTTCAATGGCGTCAAAGAGTATATATCCAGAAAATTTTTATGCGGGCCACTACATTTTGTATTAGACTTATTTTTAATTTATTATTTAATAAATATTAAAATAAATGAAAGTGAAAATTTTTTAAAACTCAACATTCAATTAAAATTTCTTAAACTGGTACGGTATTATTTCTAAAAAAAAAAAGGGGTGTGGAAATTTTTGTTGAGTCATTTTAGGCGCAGGGGGATGAGGTAGTGAAACAATATTTTATTTTTTTAAAAATCACTTAATTTTTTTATGGCAAAAAAATTAAAAAAAAAAAAATTTATTTTTATATCAATTTTTTCTTTAAAAACTAAAAATATCTAGTGTAAGTTAAGTGCGTCTGGCTAGGGGGGATGGGAGGGTGGCTAAAGCCCCCTTCAACGCAATGTTTCCTCCCGACCTTGAAAATCATAAAAAATCATTTTACCTTTTTGTTTTTATTAGAGACACGAAATTTTTACCGAACCCGAATTTTTACGCGACCCCTGTCACAGTTAGTCACATACAAACAAACCCCCCTACAAATATTATGTCGCAACCACTACACCGAATAAAATTTCCTATACAAAATTAATATCAATGCATATTTGCCGAAAATAAATAATCGATTATTTTCCCAATAATTGATTATGAAAAATAATTAGCCGATTATTTTCCCAAAAAGTGAGTCCATGAGGGGCCAATTATTGAATCTCTACACATGACAGTAAATAATAAATAAAAAAAATGGTTTTCAAGACTCGACCGGGCTGATTAGTCATCCTTTAATATTTCAATAAATACTTTTTTCTAGAGAATACATTCTTCGGTAATATATTATTAATTAATAATAATAATATTATTTGGACTAGACTAGTCAATATTATTTTATTGCAAAAACAAAAAAATGATACAAACACAACAAGAAATATTAATTAATCTTAAAGCTCTTTTGATATAATAAATAAAATAGGCGTTTTTTTTTTTTTTGTTAAATTTTTCTCAATAAATAGCTTTGTTTTTTTTTCTCTAATTCTATAAAAACATGAGTTTTTTTTTCAAAATAAAATAATTTACTAGATTTATATAATAACTATAGCTATATCATTGTTTGGAAGTCCATTTTTTCAATCAAATATAAATTTTTATATTTTCTAAACTATTTTTTTTTTTTTTTGGTATGGATTGTTAAGTGAAGGCACTAGTAATTTAAGTCTTAATATCATAAAAAACATTTTTGCACTAGTCAGATGTATTTTTTTAAATATGTATATACATGCAAAAAAAAAAATTAGAATTATGTCAGTCTACCAAATGATTATTTCCACTCCAGAACATTGGTTACGTCTTCTGATATTCATAAACTGACAATGGTATAATCAATATCTATTTAATTTTTTTTTTTGTTTTAAATGCCGTCAATTTTTCAGAAGTTTTTTATGATTCAACTTTGGACTCTGACTAGAAGATATTTTATATATATTTATATAATATATTCATTAATTTCAAAAAGTTTTTTTTTTTTTGTAACATAAAAATTTACATATTTACATTGAACATTTTTGTTTTTTTTTTGATGTGTGAAATAATTTTAAATTCTCTTAAAAAAATACTGGAAAACTAATAATATTTATCCAGTGACGAAGCTGAAAGGATATATTTTCAAAAAATATTTATCTTTGAAATTTGTAAACTTTGCATATTTTTTTTTTTTTTTTTTCAAGATATTATAAAAATTTGTAGACTCAAAAGGGAGGCTGTGCATCAATAATTTATAATAGTTGCTAACTACAGGTCTGCGCAGGATCGCATGCGCAGTAACGAAAAGTAGTCTTTTTTTAATACGCATGCGCCAAACATCCTCGGACGCCTAACCTTAAATTTCAAAATTGGTTAATTGTTGTTTCAAAGTAGTTTCTCAATAAGTTTTGAGTTTCTATTTAAACGAACCGTTTTTTACTTTTTAATAATATAGACGAGGAATAATTATAAAAGAAAAGTATCAAAAATTCAAGATATTATTCCAATAATAACCTAATTTAATTTAGCTTCGCCATTGGATTTATTTATTAGATATATAAATAAATAATATGAATGATTATTTAAGATTATATAAAAAGTTGTAATAAACATTTTATAAAATAACAAAATAAAATTATTTATATTGTGCGTTTTTTTTTTCTTTCTATATATATTAATATATAAATTTCTGATAAAATAAATAAAATATTTAATAATGAATAATAAAAGAGCAACAATCAAGTAAAGATTTTTGAAAAAGTTTTAACAATAAATAATAAATATTTTTTATTACTTAATTTGCTCTTTTCTTTTGTTAAAAAAAAATTGAGAATAAGTTTATTATTGTATTAATTACGGCTTGTATATATATAAAGGAGAATCTTCTTCACACGATTGATTATTTATTTGGAAGCCCAATTGCACGAGAGAGAGTTCAGAGTCGTTCGACATAATTTCCCGGGAAGGTACCAAAAAATCCGGTACGTTCGCTTGAGCCCACATACCAACCATCGTCGCATTTTTCCATAACGAATACTCTATCTCCCTCTTGAAGCTCTAATTCGTCGTCATTTTGAGGCCGATAATTGTATAACGCTCGATAACTAAAAAAATAAATAAACAAAATTTATAAAGATGAATGGCTTATTCTACCTGTAAAAAGGAAAAATACTAAGTCTGAAAATTGTTTTTGAGAAATCAAAAGAGAAAAAATCATTGTGTGGTTTTATGAAACCACGATGCAAGTGAAACTTTTTTCGGATCGTAGGCGTTTAACTGAAAATTTTCAGAAAATTATTCGATTAAGGGTATTAAGGTTGTTCGGATAGTACATCGTAAGTCATAATAGAATCTAAATTTTTTTTTAAATAAAATTAAAAATTTGAATGCCAAAATTCCTTATTATAATTTAGTCGTGACCTATCATAGTTTATAATTGGATTAAGTTAATAATTTAATTACCAAAAATAATAAATGAATGACTTTCGACTTGAGCAGTATTTCACGTAATATAGAACTGGCAACATTGCATTCATCAACTATCTATTTTAAATCTTAAACGCCTTAAATTTTATTTTATTTAATATATTACAATGTTTAATGCAAATCAGTTTAAACACAATGGACGATTTGCGAGAAAAAATATTGTAAAATTGAAAAAAAATGTATCTGACATAGAGAAAAGACACTTTTGTTATGCGACGTTGCCAGGCTGGTCTGACTCTCGAGAATTCATTATTTTTAAATATTAGCGACTGTCATTTTGGAGAATTTTTTGACTTTCTTGTTAAAATATCTTTAAAAGCGGTCGGCAGAAACTTTTGGTTTTATTTTTAACGTATTCCTCGGAAGTGAATTAATAAAATGTAAGTTTTTTTGTTTTTGTATCATTTGCACAGATGCCTATATAATTCGATATGTGTGAATTTCGTCGTTATTCCCCATAGGCTACATGTTAAATTTCAATTTTTTAAAAATTAATTACACGATAACCCTGTGTCAGATCTGCTTCAAAATTTTATTTTATACGTATTTGATAGTGATTAATAACATATTAAAAAATTAGCTTTTAATCTACCAAAGTGCTTTAATGTCCGAACAACCTTAAAATCGCGTTTTTAATCTTAACTTAATTATTCGGAAAATGGGAATGATAATGGGAAATCAATAGACTCATGCTAAAAACTGAGAACAATATTTATTTAGCAATTGAAGATTTGAATCATTTTAAATTATTTTAAAAATTCTATTTTATCAATTTAAAAATTGAATAATTAAATCTCACAATTATTTTTTTATATTTCGTCATATATATTAACTTTCCTATTTTTGTCGTCACGACTTGTGACGTCAGAGGGGGGCGGCGGCCGCCGTGCCCCCCCCGCCTAAACTAAAAAAAAAAAAAATTAATATATATTTTTCTATTTTTATTTTTTTTTTTTTTTTCCAACCCATTAATTAAATATTATTTTTTTTTTTTTTAATAAAAAAATAATATTCTTTTTATATAATTATCAGGAGAACCCCCTCTTCCGCCCCCCCGAGGGTGTTCCCCCAAACAAAAAGTGTACGCTCATGACGTCATGGCTTGTACCCTTTGACGTCACGGCTTGTAACGCGACATGCTGATAGAAGAGCAAAAAAATTTGAGAGGATCAAATAAAAGTTTCACTTTAAAGGTTAAAATTTACTAATTTTCGTAAATAATAAATAATATTTAAAAGTTTTTTTATTGGCGAGGCCAAACATCCCATGGCCTCTGGGAATCGAACCCAGGATCTCCAGCCTTTCCGGGGCATAGACGTGCTGTTCATTGCACCAGGCCACCGGACCCTCGACCTACACAAGTTTAAAGAAAAATTTTCCACTTGCGTGCCGCTTGTTAAACCACTAGAGGGACAGATCTTTAGGTTTAGATAATATTAATATTAAAAATTGAAATTTTACTCACGGTATGGGTTCTGAATGAGTATCAACATGAAGAATTTGACTAACTGGAGCTAATTGTGGTTTTTGAATCTGACGAGGCTAAAAAAAAATTAAACAAGGTCTCAGTCATCGGATATTCTGAATAATAAAAGGTGGAAAATTCAGGCTTCATTTTTTTAGCTGATCTAAAAAATAGTGAAGCCTGAATGTTAACTTCCACCTAAATAAAAAAAATATATTTTTTTAAACTTACTAGAGTGGCATAACTAGTTGATGCTGATGATGTAGGATAACTTTGTTTGCTTTGGGTATAAAAATTAGTAGGAGTGCGACTTGGCTGATAATGATGCTGTGGTCCAGCCACCTGTCTGCCATTAACGAGAAGAGAATGGGAAGCGGGGACCGCAATTGGTTTAGCAAGACCTTGTCCTGGCTCTGTTAGAACTTCTACATATGAAACAGGGAAGATGCCTTTGCGATTGCCGATTCTACCTTCGAACCAATTTTCGTCTACTCGTCGAGTCAAGACGACCAATTCACCTGGAACAAATAAAAAAATGTTACAAAAAATTTTTTTTCACCTGTATAAAACCTAAGCACAAAAAGGTTATAGATCTAGGAGAGTAAGATAATCACGCATTTGTAGAGTATACGAGAAATCATTCGTGAATTTTTTTTTTAAATAAATCATATTCATTAGAAATCTTCTTAGGGCCGGTTGCTTCAGTTCTAGTCAACTAGCAAATTTATCTGAACGATAGTAAATAGTAAACAAGAACACGCTTAATTTTCGAGTTTCAAAAAAATGAGTTTTTCAGATATAATTAGCTATCTGATGTAGCCAGCGGCGTAACTAGCCTTTGATGGCGAGGGGGGGCGAAGCTTAACTGGGGCGTCGTTTTTCGATCGAGCTTTTTTTTTAGTAGGTATACGAATCATATTTTTTTTTAGTATTCAAATCTCTTTCGAGCTTTTTTTTTTGTAAATTTTCTCTGAATTTGTGATATAAAAAGAATCAATTAAGAAATTTAAAAAAAAATGTTGCTCGGAGATTTTAGAAAAAAGCTGAAAATTCCGAAAAAATAAAGCCGGAGTTTTAGGTAAAAAACCGGATGAGCTAGGGCGCTTATGTCGGAATCGAGGGGCGCCAAAGGCTTGATGCGCCTGGGGCGGGGGGGGGGGGGGCGAGCGCCCCCTTCAGCCCCACCTGGATACGCTACTGGATGTAGCTCATAAGGAAAGTTTTATTTTTGGAAAAACTCATTTAGAACCCGGTTACTTCAGTTCTAGTCAACTTATTCGACTTTTCCGACAGATAGCAAATCATCGATTTAGTAAACAAGAACACGCTTAACCTTAGAATTAAAAAAAAAATGAGTTGTTTCACATGTTATTAGCTATCTGAGTTATAAGGAAAGTTTTGTGAAGTTAGCAACTTAATAGAGGCATATTTCTTTAAAATTATTAAAAATAAATGAATATTTTTTTTAAGGTCTTTTTCGGCATCTAAGGCCATTTAGACCCCATCCCTATTTATTTCAAATGATTTGTAGTCAAATCAAATGAAATTTCTCGCTTGGAACGGGAAGCGAACCCAGGACCCCGGCGCGAGAAGCTAATGTATTCTCTCACGGACAAATAAATATTTAAAAATTAATGAAATCTAATTTTTTATCAAAATTTTAAAAATTTCTAAATGTCTTGTTTCTAATATCAAGACTAATTTAGGTCTTAGTTGGCTAACTACGACCTGGGCTCTTATTTAATCATATGATTAGCTTAATTAGATGTGAAATACTAGCTTATCTGAGTGATAGCTAGTTAATCAAAGTTGAAGCAACCAATATTAAAAAATTAATTTCTTTTTTATTCGTTGATTTTCATCAATCTCTTTTAATATAACAAAAAAATTAATCAACAATTTTAAATTCTGATTTTAAAAGATTTTTCTATTTTATTTATTATTGCCAAAAATGTAACCTCTTTATACATCAGCATTTGGCACGCCACAAAGTAAATTAACTGACCTTTAACCAATGAAAGTTCCAAATGAGTTTGTGCGATGAAATTAAATTTGGCCCTTGCTTGGCCTTCCGTCGGTTTCTTAGGCATTGTCCGAATCCCGTCGTAAGGAATAATCTAAAAAAAAAAAAACAGTAAAATGAATTAGTATGCGTTTTAAAATTGAAATAAAGTAAAAACTCACCTCTACGTAGTTGAAAGGAAAGAGTCCGATCATCGCATTGTGTTCACCTTCGTACCAATTCTTATCAATTTGTCTTCGAACAAAAATGATATCGCCACGTCGGAAACTCAATTCCCTGGATGTTTGTCCAACGAAATTATAAAGTGCACGTGCGACCAGTTTAGGTTCCGGTGTACGATCTCTTGCTCGATGTTTGGCATCGACTTCATCGAAGAAATCGTCGTAACGATTCAACGGGATCGGAGACTTTTGAGACGGCCTACGAATAATAATAACTAGTTAAGTGGGAAAACGCCGCGCTAATTATTATTTCCTTTACAAAGCAGTTGAAGAACCTCTCAGCTTTTTTTTGGCAAAAAGCCCAGGCAATTTTATAATTCAAGGTGAATTTTTTTTTTTTAAAGTGTTATAAATCAGATTATTTGTCAATTTTCTATTTATGCTAATGAAACCGGAACAAGACCGGCTTACCGCTTAGATTGTCTCAGAGTGGCGTGTTTGTGATTTGAGAGCCCGGAGACACTCCAATGACTTAGAAAATACAGTGAAAGTAACGTAGAAAATTATAATTGGAAAAAAGGAGTCAGATTAAATTATTATTTGGAGAAATTATTGAGAGTTTTATTTACACTTATTTTTCAATTTAATAATTAATTACTAACTGCCAGGATTGAGTCAATGACGAATCCCAGAGGCATTACATTTACGTCGATTGAAGTATTATTTGAATTCCTCTAAATAAATAAGGCCGGTTGGATTTTTTCACTACTGAATAGGCACAAGTTCCCAGCAAAGGGAGGTTTTTTTCTATTATTAATGATACAGTCGGGCCAATAAGTGCCTGAAATGTTCGAGTGTGGAGCCTTGAGCTTAGGCAACCAAAATGCTTAGCAGTCGCAAGTGTCGTCTAATAAAGTAGCTGCAGTTGCCATTCTCGAGGACATCAGGCACTTATGGCGCCGACTGTACTATACCAGTCTCGATCCCTTTAAAACAAGCTAAAAAGGCCCGTTTTTTTTTTCTTTTTTTCAAGCTCTTTTCCAAGAAGAAGATTTGAAATTTTTACATAAGTTTATACAATAAATTTTTTTCCCTGTACGGGATTCAAATTTTATTCTTATTATTCTTCTTGAATTTTTTTTTAAATTGACTAAAAAAGCTGAAACATTTTTTTTTGGGAGCCAGGAAAATGAAATTTTATATTAATATCTCTAGGCTTTAAATGAATATAAAATTTAAGCCTTTTTGGATATCTCTAAAATACATAGAACCTCGCTTAGAGAGCAACGCTCATAATTAGGAGTAATTCGGATAACGAGCAAAACAAATTGTAAAAGAATGACTTGCTTAACGAGCGACGTTTCGCATAACGAATGGCGAGAAGAGGGATTATGCGCATGTCGGGGCGCTCTATGGGGAGAATGGTATTGTTTCGGATAATGAGTGTTTCGCTTTACGAGTACGATTCTGGAATTATGCTCGTTAAGCAAGGTTCAACTGTATAACAATTTTAATAATAAGCCCCTCAAGTTAAAATTTTTTAAAATTTAATTAGTAATAACGCCTAAATAAATTTCATCAAGATTATTATTAATTTTATATCTATTTAGTAATAGGTTGATAACTTTATCTCGAGTAACTCGTAATCGCTATTTTTATAAAATTAAAAAATCGAACTCACGTAAAATTATCAGTATGCCTTCGGCTATTCATGTCCTGTAGTTCCTGTAGATACTTCCTTCGTCTCTCCTCCTGGTAGATCCTTCGCATCGCCTCCGCCTGACGCCTCGCCAATTCCTCTTCGGATAGCAACTCCTTGGCTTCGGAACGCACCGGCGTCTTGTAGTGGATGGTCACCTCGGACTCCACGTACCGCCGGGGCGATTCTGACCACAACAACAACAACAACATCAACAAACATTCAATCTACCGGAAATTGCTGCTTTCTCTCTCTCTCTCTCTCTCCTTCCCTCTTACACATTCACACACTAATTTAAAAGCTTTTCTCAATTAAAGTATCCAATTTGCAAGCGAAAATTGTGGATTGAAATGTATGTTAATGAAATGAAAGAAGAAATTAAATTTCTACCTCTTTAGTCAATTTTAGAATTTAGCTCGCGGCATGGTTTAAAGTAAAATAATAATATTTATATCAAGGGATCGTGAAAATTCAAAATACTGATAAAAAATTTGAGTTAGAGAAAATTGACCCAGTTACAGCGTTATTAACATGGGCGTAGCTAGAAAATTTGGTTGGGGGGGGGGGGCATGGGACCAGCTGGTGCCTGGAATATTGACTCAATTTTTCTCGGGAAGCTTTCTAGGGGGCCACGAGCAGCCCCCCCCCCCCCCCCGCGGACCTAGTTACGCCCATGGTTTTTAAAGAAGAAAAAGTGTACATGTAATAAAATTTTTTGCATGTTTGTTTTTAGCAATTAAAGAAGGAATAATTGGGTGCCCAAACGTTGAAATCTTAAGAAAAAATATAAATAAATAAAGTTTTCATTTCATTCCACAATAAAAAGAACCCAATTAGTTGTTAGTTTTAATTGCATTCTCGCGTTAACCTTTATATGAAAAAAAAAAATGAAATGTGATATAATACTATAATTATTCAAATAATTTTGTTAATTAGAAGATTTCTTTTTAAAATTAATGAAAAAAAAAAAAAAATTAAGACACTAGGCGGATCCGAACCCACTTCATTTCTTTATCTAAAAGTTGGGTGTAAATCACTGAGAATGTGAGTTCAAATCCCTCGAGTGCTTTAATTTTTTTTTTTTTTTTTGTATAGAAAATTCTATTGAAAGTGATAATATTACATAACCAAAAATGTAATTAGACTAGGATTTATAATTAAACTAATTAAAATTTATGTTAATGTTGGGCCAAACGTCTGATGCACCCTGGAATCTCCAGCAGCATCGATGTCTGGACTAGTGAAATTAGTGGAAAAATTTCAATGCCAACTAGATATATATTCGTCTAGTGCAAAAAAAGGACATCGATGAGTAGGAGATCCCGGGGTTAGCGGACATTTAGCTCATCATCAATATACATTTAATTAGTTAAATTATTAATTTTTTTTTATTTATCGGACTCTGAAAAAATCAAATTTTTATAAAAAATAAAATATATATGGTGTTTATGAGATTAAGGAAATTAGACATTGGATGCTAATTTTTTTTTAGGGCGGGCTCTATGAAAACCGACAATCACTCAAGCAGTTAGATGCTCCCATGTCGATCCCATGCAATTACATTTTTAGACACGCCTTTTATTTCATTTTTTTTTAAATATTAATAAAATACTTAATTAATTTATTCAAATAAATCTCTAATAAAGTTTGTATTCGAATTGTTTTTTTAATTTGCTAATACAACTTAAGCTTTCGATTGTTTTAAAAAGGAGGTATTTTGAGGAATTTTAAAACAATCGAATTATAATAATCAGGGCTACGTCATTTTTCAACAATCAAAAATACTAGGTTATTTGTTTCAAAGGTCATCAGAAATGATTACATTCTTACTAGAGAAATTACAAAAAAGTGTTTTGATGAAGAATAAAAATAAAAACAAGTGTTTTTTGTTTATAATTAATAAAACTTTTGAAACATATAGCATAATATGTATGATCGTTTCAAAAATTTTGTCAAAAACTGTGTAAAAAATTGATGGCATGAAAACGACAATAGCCTTACACATACTAAACAAATTTTAAGGATGGGGGGGGGGCGTATTATTATGTAGCCCCGGAGCCCGTCAAGTCTGCGGTCCTGATTATACGTGTATATATTTAATTTTAATTTACAAAATGTTTCAACGAGAGCCTACGGTCGAAAGTTTTAAATCAAGGTATTTTTGGTATTAAAAAAAAAAAAAAAATGAATATTAAGGCGTATCTTTTAAATTATAATCCCTTTTCCAAGCATTTATTTAATGTCATGCAAATAATACGAAATTATTTTTTGCTCTGACTTAGAAGAGAGATTAGTTAAATCTTTTAATAAAAGAAAAAAAAATCAATTACCTTAATGAAAAGTTAAATATTGGATATCACACTGATACAAACACACAAACACTCAACATATTTTTTTTTTTTTATTAAACTACATCCAAGTGCAAACGAGTAGGTAGATAAAATGAAGAATGAAAAGAGCCTGGCTGCTTGTGAATGTGTGAGTGGTGGGGGGAGTGGGAAATAAAAGAACAATACTCTCTCTCTCTCTCTCTCTCTCTCAGCATATTTAGTATAAAACCGGATGGTATGAAAACCAAACAGCATTTAAATTAAATTAAGTCAAAGGGTACCGGAATTGTGAATCGCTGGTCCATGAGGTCGTATATTGTAGTGTGAATATGTATGGGTGAGATATTAAATTTCCTTGTAGTAGGGGAATTGACCTTGAAATTGTAAGCTGCAACGTAATATTCATAAACGCCTTCGCTATTATGCAACCTGTTCTTCCAGGCATAAAAAATAGTATGTCATGTCATCTTTTTATTGGAATTAAATCAACTCATGTTTTAGTTATCAAGGGGAACAAAACACCGACTTTCTCTTACCTATATATGTGATACAGTAGCGTACGAGCTTAACTCGCCCCGCCAATATCTTTTAACGCCCCCCCCCCCCCCCATTCGAAAATCATATATTATTATATGTAAAATATACTCCAAATTAATAAATCAAGTCATAGGCTCAACTAGGCTTTTTATGAGACAAAATTATCCACAATTTTTTGTTTTGCGGACATTTGGCGCCCCTTTGTGAGTAGCGCCCGGGCATGATAACCCCCCTTGTCTCCCCTTCGCTACCCACTGATGTAATATAAGAAAGTTTGGATCACGTCAAAAATTCGATGTCGAGATTTAGATGGAAATACGTGCAAAAAATGGTGCCCCGAAAATTGGTCTGTGTGTGACGATTTTAAGCATGAAGGAAATGAGCTATGAGGTTGAAATTTTATATTTAAGTTCCCGGACAGTTAAAATAAGCTTTTGAACAAAATCGGCCAAAAAGTACTTTTTCAGTTTTTTTCGATTTTATCAAAATTGGCTAGTACTTTTTGGCCGATTTTGTTTAAGTTTATTTTCAAGCTCCAGGAGGGTGCCTAACTTAAATATAAAATTTCAAACTCCTATCTCAATTCCTTCATGCTTAAAATTGAACACAAGACACACAGACCATGTCACGAAAACCACTTTTTTGGATTCAGGGGACCTCAAAACGTGTATATCCATCAAAATCTCGACATCGGATTTTTGACATGAATCCAATACTTTCCTTAAAATTTTAAAATATACAGAACCAGACCATCGGACTCATTCACTCAAATATTAATTAATAACAGGAAATATAACTTACACCGTAGAATTATCGTTGGTTAAAAAATAGAATATAATTGATATTTTATCAATTCCCTTATCTGTCTAAGAGTGAGATAAATTAAGTACGATAAAGAATATTTAAAAAATGATTTATAAGAAAATTGAACAAAAAAAAAAATCTATTTGCTTTTTTGATTCGTTGCTAAGTTTCAGAACAGCACACACTCGTTCTAGAGCAAAGAATCAAAAAATCCCAAATGTTATAACATATAAAAAAAAGAAAGTTAAATTTCAACTCACTGTTGAATCTTTGGTTAGAAAATTCTCAATTATTCTTCTTAAGAAATTTGAAATCGTAGTCCTTGAAGACAGGACAAACTTCATGCTTGCATTTTTTTGACCATAAAGATTCATTGGTTTTTTGAAGTTGAGATTTGACAGTCCATTTTATATTAGCGAGTGTTTGTTTTTGTCAACGTTATCTTTAAATAAGATTTCATTTGTCTAAAAGCGAGAAAGAGAGATGAATCTGAATCTACATGGGAAACAATTATCTTAAATGACTCACAAAGTCAAGGTGAAATAAACTTGTAAAAAAAAAAAAACATGTTAAATATTATTGAATAAGGAAATTCCGACTTGAAGAAAAATAGAATGAATGGAATTTTATTATTATTTTACCGTTTACTCTTTCATGGATTGATGAAGGTATTAAAATTTCATATTGTGAGTTTTTTTTCATAAAAAAAAAAAAAAACTATTAAAAATCATATTCTATAAAGAAAGTCTTTTGATGTAATTGATAATTGATAAATTTCGAGATAATCTCAAAAATTCGACTTTGGTAATAGTTCTTTAATAAATAAACAGATTAACAAATAAGGAGTGTACAGAAAGAGTCAAGAAAAAAGTGCTTTTTGATTGGATAAGGAAATGTATTGTTGAATTTGTTAATGCATTGTTACGTTCTAAACATGTGACGTCAACAATACATTGACTAAATATGGCCACTTTATTATTAACGGTGTAATTTATCCAAAAAATCAATAACTTGTTTTCACTCTCAGATTTTTTTATCTTTGTTTATACAATTATGTAAATAAAAATGTCATTCCCAAATAAATAGCAATTTGAATTTTGTAATAAGAATCAAAATTTAATAGATAGATAGAGAGAGAGATTTGGAATCTATTATGATAGAATAATATCGGTAATAATAATATGTAGATGATATGTTATTAGATATACTAACTGTATGGTAATGGGGCATAAATGCCACACGCAGGATAACTCCAACGATTGTTCGACATCACGAAATCACGCACACAAACACACGTTCATGTTCACCAAACTAAATTGAATTCCGTTTCCCCAATCGAGCGAGAAGAGAAGATAGATAATTCCAAAGAGATTAGATAATAACTTAAAAAAAAGACCTTCGCTTTCAATGAGTTTTTCATTAGAGATTTATTCAATTGAATGTTAGAAGTAAAAGGATTTTAACTACGTAGCAGGCAGGCAAACAAAAAAACCCCGAGGCGAGGAGATGGATCTCTACTGACTCACTTCATCATATGCTCTGCTCTTTCATATCACAGAGATCAGATCCTTACCTCCAATTAGTTGCGGCTGAGACTTTTGCTTTCGAAACCGTCAACTTGGGTTAATTCTAAAGATCTCAACTCATGCTATTGGGATGCAAAGATAATTTGAATTCAATAGAGCCTTCCTCTCTCCCTCTCCATTTGTCTTTTCTCAACAGGAACTTCATTTGAATATTGCAAAAAAAAAAAACAACAACAATGCTTTTACGAAGAGTAGTTTAAATTTATGATGCTTATAATGTAATGGGAAATGTTTAACGGTGGTTTTGCTAACTGCCCTAGGACGAAATGGGTAACAATTAGGATTAAATAACTTTATTCCCTCGGCTAATCGCCACCTTTATCTTATTGTTACCACACAATTCGATTTTATTTAATCCTAATTGTTGCCATGCAACAATTGGAATTTATCTAATCCTAATTGTTACTCAATTGTTGTATGGTAACAATAAGGATTAAATGATAACAATTATAATTAGATAAATGGACAACAATTAGTATTAAATCAAACCTTATTGTTACCCATCCTGTGTAACGCGACCAATTTGGAGAAGCTCTCTTGAATTCAATACCCTATGTTAAAACCAATTCTACTTTATTAATAGTATTATTTGTTGTTGAATGATAATAAAGAAAATAAAATTGTAAACATGCACCCTACCTGGGCGCGGTGGGATGCGCCCTTCGCTGTCGCTGCGCCAAGGGCTCAGGGCCTCGAGGGTCGGTTCTGTCAACAGGTGTACAGCTCTTTCTTAAACTCCAACTTTTCTTAGCCTTTTAACTTAAGTACTTAGTTATTTGATCCTTTGATTTCATAATATTCATGAAAAAGAATAATAATTCACTCAGTTTTATGAAGTATGAGTTAGAATAAGAAAAAAAAGAAATTCACTCGAAATTCTGACTTAAATTATCTTTTATCTAAAAATATTGATATACTGTTAGATAGGATGACATGATTTTAATTAAAAAATAATTAAAATAATTATTTTGACATGAAATCGCGGAGATCAGGTAGTAAAGATAATCAAAAAATAAAAAAATAAATTCAGAAAATAAGATATTAAAAAATCACACCCAACTTTCTTTTACCGCATATTTGCCTAAAAAGAAATATTTAGTGATTTTTGTATGGAATTTCTTCCATTAAAATTTTTCTAGAATTATAAGATAGATAGATAGATTAGGGATGTCAAGTCTAGTGAAATTAACGACTGGTGAGTTGGTCATTTTGGATGCCTATCTTCCAGCAACCAGAGAGACCTATTTTTACCAAAATTTGGAAATTTAATTGGTAAGGGCGAGTCTTAGGTGTTTATGGAGTAATGGTGTAAATTCTTAATTCTTTGACTTAATGTGTTGGTCCGGGCAGGGAAGAAGAAGATGACCAACTGATGCTTGCCGTGAGAAGGATGAAGGAAGACTGGCATCTAAAAGATTATATATGCCAGTCCTGGCTTGGGTAACTCGTGGTCATCATCGTACTCAACAGAGATGAGCACCTAAGTTATTTCATTAATTTCCTATTTGCTAAGATCAAATAACATAAGCATTTTGAGATAATTCTTTAACTTTATAATAATTAATATATCTCTAAATATTTATTTATTTCTTCTTATCTCTTTTAAGGATTTAAATGAATTTCAAAATTTTTTTTGATTATACATCATTTTTATTTTAAAATTCCATATATTAATTTGTGCATCTAAAAGTGTAAAGCAGCAAATATTATTTTTATACACATAAATTAAATAAATATTTTTTTTTATTTAATTTATAAATATCTACTGCTTTTGGTTACTAGTGCTGTTAACATGCTTTTGGTTTTTTCTTATTAATTGAGGTCGCTGCTTTATTTTCTACAAGCTTGACTAATGGATGAGCACCTTGGAACTTGACCACTCTGTCACACCGTGAAGTTGCTAGAGGTTTGGCACGGTAGAGCAGAGGCGTCGGTGATGGCTGGTAGCGGTACAGAGGCCGATGGATCGCTGGATCGAATTGCTGGTCGGCAAACGGATCTGGCGGTTTCAGTATTGGTGGAAGAGTTTCTTGTTGACGTGCCGGACTTGTTGATGGAGTACGGGTTATTTTTGGCGGCGAAGGAGTTGGAGGAGTGATTTTTGGAACGGGAGGCGGAGCTCTTAATTCTGGTGATGAAGTAGATTTCGGAGGTTGGTCCGTTTCTATGCGATGAGCTGCCCAATCGCAACCTAAGCCGATATCGCGTAATTCACGGACATCTGGAGTAGATGTAAACAATTGCCCCATTAAAGAAATCTGTTCAAATTTATCTCTAATTCTGGAGACTTCTCCAGGTGGTGGTCTTTCTCCATTTATATGTGTAATTGAGTAACGCTCATTACTCCGCTGTAATGCTGCAGTTTTACTTATAACATTTATTCGAGGCATAAACCGAGCATGTGCCTTGAGAGGAATACGATGAACGGGAGAAAGACTTTTTGTTCCTCTTCGATTTTTTGAAACGGATTCATAACGACTCCTAAGCCAAGTGACATCTCCTATTTCTTGAGCTCTGACAATCACTCCTCTTAATTCCGGATCAGAGCATGAACGTTTCACCAGAGTTGAGAATTCTGCAATGTCTTCATTGCTAGTTTCAAATTTATCACGTAATCTAAGAACATCTCCGTTTTTTACAGTATCCAGATAATATAAAGTACTATTTTTTAACTGGTCAGCTTGTCGCCTTTGTTGATCTTTAGTAAAGACGTCGTAAGTTAATTCTCTTTTTTTATAACGTTCTTCTTCCCCAAATAATTCTTTTAAATTAGCAAATGATTGAGAAGCTGAAAGTAATCTTGTTTCAGGTGCACTTGATGCTCTCGGCTTTTTACTCTCTTTTATAGTTTTTTCAGCCTCCTCTCCTCGTCGTTTATAATCAGATCTGTGAATTACAGTTTTTGCTGAGGTTTCTGAACTTGCACTTTCTTCACTTATAGATGTAGTTCCTTGATTATCGTGATCCGACTTTGAATTTGCCCATTCCTCAACTACTTTTTTTGTTTCCTGTTTTTTTTCTGAGGGAGTGAGTACTAAAAGAAAATCATTTTTTCCACCCTCTGTTCCATCTTCTGACATTTCAAGAGAATAGCATGTTCGAGGAGAAATTTCTGAGGAACTCATTTTCGGAGGCGAAGGTTTTTTTTTTGCTCGGTCCATTACTTCTTTACTTAAACTCATCGATAATTTTTTCTTCTCCGATTCTGATAAAGATTTTGAATCTACAGGATGTTTCCAATTAGGCAATGAACTTATTGAATCAGCTTTCATTGATTCATTTCGACGTTGCTCGATTCTTTTATTCTTTGTATTATATAACTGATCGCTTGTCACTAATGAGTGACTTCTAACTGATAGAGGTGCTGAGATCTTAGGAGGAACTTCTATTTCATATTTGGATTTTTCTATGCGAGAATTATATATTTCACTAAGTTGATTCTTAAGAGCATTTACTTGATCCATAGAAAGAGAAGACCAAAGTCCTGAGGAATTAAGTCGACCATAATTTTGACGAGGAGAAATTTTTGATTTAGAAACCATTGTTTGAGCTAAATTTAATACGGAGCTTCCTCTCCATAATGGTTTATAGATATCTTTTTTAGTTTCTAAATCAAGTTTTTTTGATTCCTCAATTTCAGGTTCTTCTAAAGAAAATTTTGCAAATAATTGTTTTAAATCTTCTACAGATTTATCTCTACATCTTAAACCTCGATCTCCTCTCCATCTATAATTATCGACATCTTTTGTTCTAAAAAGGAGATCTTTTTCTCTTTGATCTTGTTTCAGTTTTTTATAAAGAATAGTTAGTTCTTTCTCTGCACGTTCCTTTTTCCTTACTTCTTTCCATCTATCAAAATCGATAATTTCTTCATCTTTAAGACGAGGTCTTAAATCGCCACTTGAAGTGGTTCTTTCAAGTTCATCCATTCTTTCCAAACTCGTATAAAATTTATGTAGTTCTTTAAAACGATCGGATTTTCTTGTCGAATGTATTAATTCCATTACATAAGCTTGGTATTCATTATGATCGCATACTTTGTTAATATTTAAAGTACTAGAGCTTTGAATTGGAGGAATAATTTTTTTTATAGGTCTATCGGCTTCACCTGCACTTCTAGCACGCGGTATTTTATTTCTTAAACCAGAAATAGTTTCTATAGTTTTGGAGGTTTTCTCTCGAACATTTTTTATTTTTCTATTTGATGGGGAATAACTTCTTATTTCTGGTTCCTTCAAAGTCTCTGGTAAAGGTGGAGACTTTGGAGGAGGTGGTTCACTAATTGAACGAATTTTTCCTGTATCTGGGCTGGAAGCTCGTGATGACATCAATGAAAAATGGGCAGTAGATTTCATTTTCGGGCTAGGAGAACGAGACGAAATATTCATTTTTTCAAATTCTTTAAATTTTGATTGACTTACTGGTTTTTTATTAGCAAGATAAATATTGAGCATGCCAACGAATGGTTCTGGTTTAGGTATAGAAATTGGATCTTGAAATTTTTTCGCTTTTTCTAAGACTGATGATGAACGAAGAAGACTACTTGTAGAAGGACATGGCGATGGTAGATCCCGTAATAATAAATGTTGGAAAAAGTTATCTGTATTAATAATATTTTGACTTAGATCTAAGCCGCTACCAAATTCCGATACTTTATCATTAGATATGTTTTTTGTAGGTAATGTATCTACTCTACTTTTTCTTTTTTCAGGAGTAGTTAAAGTATCTTTTCCTTTAAAAACCCTAACTTCAGGTTTTTTATATTTTTTTATTTCATCTTTTGATTTACGTTTTCTCTTATCCGCATCAACTTGACTTAGGCTAGTGGTTTTCTTAACTGTTTTCTTAGAAGTACTAGGCTTATCTTTTTCTTTAATTTTTTCTCTTGTTTTTTTCTCCAAATTAATATTTTTTTCACTTATGCGCTCTTTTTTATCTTCTTTTTTTAGTGTTTTTTTTGTTTCACTTTTTTTTGAAATAGATGCCGAAGAAGAGGTTCTTCGAAGTCCTGTATCAACTTTTGGAGAAATACTTCTATAATCTGTACTATGTGAAGGAGATGGAGATTTTGAAATGGTTTTTCCCATTGAAGAGCGTAAAAGTTCTCGACCTCGAGATGAAATGGCTACAGTAACTTTAAGTGATTTGTCATCGGATTTAGGATTAGTTTTGGAAGTTGAATAATAAGTCTTTGAACTTTTGATAACAGTTCCACTAGTTGCTGTAGTTCCAGAAGTGCTGGTATTGGTAGAAGATCGTAAACGTCGCTCCCGTCGACATGGTTCAGGAGATCTACTACAAAGCCTTGCTGAAGTAGCATCTTGTTGAGCCTTTCTAGTTGAAGGAGATGGTGATGGTGAAGGTGAGGGTGAACTAGAAGTGGTTCGTGTACGCCTCTCTCTTAATTTCGAAGATATTTTTTCCCTTAAATAAGTAACATGATCAGTTCGAGGAGGACTAAAACAGGCACTGTGCCGGCTACTAGTAGGAATTCTCATTTCGGTCCAAAGCCGCAAAGTTGAATTATGTCTAGATGATCTTCTTCGTGGAGGTTGAGGTGGAGAGGGTGGAGTCGACATTGGAGGTGGAGCCGAACGTTCTGAGGTGGAACTTGTAGGAAGAGGAGTGGGAGGAGACGATGTAGATGTTGCTGAAGGAGCGGTTCGCTTATAAGATGAAAATACAAGAGGCGGGTTCTTCGGTGTGGTCAACACTGGATAACAAGTAATTTCTCGAAGAGGCATTGGCTGGTTCTTATGTACACGGATCCGAGTCAGATGCGGTGAAATTGGAAAATATTCCAATGTTTCTTCTAAAATTGGGAAAAGGGAAAATGGAATGGAAAAAAACAAAATAAAATTCAATTTTAAGATAAAAAATAAATTGTGCTACAATTGAGGCGGTGCTTCAGAAATTGGTGCTTTGTTCATTTGAAAAGTGATATGATAGGGGAAGGAAAATCACCACCACCACCAAAGTTCAGATCCACTAGTCAAGCTTTATAAAATACTGATGAGCCATACCATTTAATTTAATTTTACAACTAATTTTGAAAGAAAAAAACCTTTTATACTTGTAGAGAGATAAGAGAGAAATGATAAAAAACTAAGTTATGTACTAACCTTTAAGCCCATGGTGTTGCGAAGATAGAAATAAAATAATAGAAGATATACTATGAAACATTCACTTTAAAATAAAGTGTACTAGAGCATCAATCTATACATTTATAAGTGCACTTTTTAAATGCCTATTCTATATCCATGCAAATAGCAAGAGCTATGTTCTGGATAGTTTTAAATAAAAAGAAAGCTTTGAAAAATTGATGAAATGAATAAAATAATAAATAAATCAACTTTCAATTATCCAATGATTATTTACAATTAATTTTGAAGTAAAAATGCTTAAGCAATCTTAAAAGCACATCTGGGTGGGTAGCCCAGAGAATCTAGCATGTTGAATGTCGCCCGGTTGTCATTTATTTAATTATATAATTTAAAATATATACAAATTAAAACCCTAATGGCATCTACAGCCAGAAAGGGTTAAAAAAACAAACTTTATTTGAAATTGTTTAGCCCCAATATGAATTTGAAAAGGCAGAGAGAATTATATATGAACACATTTTTTAATTGAATTTTTTAAAGGGTACTAATTTTAAATTTTGGATATTTTGGGATAAACCTCAAATTGATTTTAAGTTACAAAAATAAAAATTTTAATAATTTCGACTAATTATTAATATCCATCATCCGTTTCATTAGGCTGTATGTAATTAATCAATGAATAAAAAAATATTATATAGGTTTGGCCAATTTCCTATAAAAAATTTGACGTCTTTATTTTACAAATTTCACTCTTTGATTAATCGTGGATAATAGAAAGTAGATTTTAAAAATTTATAGAGATTCTATTATTTTTTCTTTCATTTGAAGTTTGTTGACTGCTGTTATCAAAATATCAATAAATGAGGGATAAATTTCAGTCAGTAATCATGGATTTTCATTTAATAATAATTAGTGGAGAAAAATCAAATAATACGGATTTAGATTTCGGAAAATTAAAAATTATTTTAACAATCTTCTTTTTTTCAATAAATTGTATTTTTGCCGGAATATAAGTTTTTATAATGACGTCAGAGGAGTAAGACCAAGAAAACTCTTGAATAAAAAAAAAAAACCCAAAACCTTTTTAGTAATAGAAAACAAATAAAAATGGAAGAAATTTTTATAATAATAATGAAATCCATGACATGCTGGCTGAAAGATGACCCATTTCATTTATTTTAACTAAATAAAAAGAAAGGAAAGACTAAAATGCGGAACTAAATAGATGAAGGCAGTAGAAACCTTTAGGTCGCTCCGGGGCAGGTTTCCTGAGTCCATGTAGAGGTACTTCTCCCCCTTTTTGGATGGTTTTATAGGCGAGGCGTTGTTCAGCAAGACTGGGCTGCTGGGCGGCCACCGTCTCATCTCTGCGCTTGAACACAAGCGTCGAATCGCTCTCGTAGCCAGACTCCTTCAGCGCACTTCAAACACCACACATATTGGCCGTTGTATTCTCAACTAACAACTTCAAATTCAACTTAAATTAAAATAAATATAACTAAAATAATAATAAAAAGAGTTAATAAAAAAAAATTAATAAATAATTTAAGATATTTGTTTATTTAAATTTAAATTTAAAAAAAAATTCTAGTTAATATTAATAAAGTATAAATTATTTATACGTGTATAATTAGAAATTTTTTATAATGGTTTAGTGCCACCTGGGCTATTTATCATTACGATATTAAATGTTATTAAAATTAATTTAAATATTATTATTTAAAAAAAAAAAGAAAAGCGTTTGGTAATTTTTCATTTAAAAATATTCTCCATCTTATGTCCACTTACAAGTACAGTAACTCCAATGGAAGCTAAGAAATTGTAGAAGAAGAAAAAGAGGAAGAAGAAGAAGATAAAAAGACAGAGTGAGTGAGTGAGCAAAATAAGAATTAGCATGTGCTTGAGAAGAAGAGTAAAAAAAAGGCTCTAAATGAAATAATCTCTTTAGAAAAACATCAAAAATTATTTTTGTTATTTTCTATTATTTGAATAATTCATTAAAAAATTAAAATTTTAGAGTGTTCTTAATTTAGGGTAAAGAAAATGGAAGAGATTTTATTTGTTAATCAATTAAAGAAAAAAGGACCAAAAGAACCTGGGCGTAATGGATAGTGGTAAGAATTTAATTTTGAGAAAGATCTTGAGGAGGAATCAAGAGGGGAGGGGGTGGGAGGTGAATCGAGAAGGATGATTGTCTCATAAGGAGATAGGATCTAAAGTGATTCGACTGTTACTGCTAAGAGATGGAGCTGGCGCCAAATGGAAAGTTTGAGTTTCCGAGTTTGTTTACTCGCTTGCTTCCCAGTCTATTTTTCTACTACATAGGCTTGAGATATTCTTAAACAAAAATGAGTGAGTTAGAAAAACGAAAACGTGTGATTAAATGGAATGAAAATTAATTTTTTACCGAAACCTCGGATTAACCGACCAAACGGGTATCCGACCACGGTCTCGGTCTTGACCAAGCCGGTTAAGAGGGGTTTTACTGTAGTTAAAAGGAAATCTACTACCAGTATTCTAAAACAAGTTTCCATAACTTTAATTCCAATATTAAAGAGATTATAACAAGAAGAATGAAACAAATAGAGAAAAGTTGGTTAGTTAGTAATAATAAAAGCCAAGTGAAAAGTGTCCGATAGGTCGGAGGGACTCACTGTGTCATGAAGAGTTGTTTGCCACCGGACGGCGTCGTTGCTGTTCGATTCTGTTTCTCAGCTGCCGCCAACTGCTGGAACATTACATCCATATTCATTAATTTCCTATTCAAGACTTATTTTTTTTTTATTTCTGTGTGTGTGTGAGTGTGTGTATATACATTTATGTACAAAATTTACAATTGAAATTTGAGCAAGAAAAAAAAGAAAGAGAAAAAGGAATTGGAAGAGAATATTGATTTGTTTTAAGCAGTTTTTGTTTTGATAAGCAAATATGCATTTTAAAAAATATATTAAAAAGAGCAAGTGTGAGTTTTCTTACGTCAGGGAAGTCTTTGTTATAAGTGACATATTATTAATTAACGGTAGGAGTAAACGTCATTTAGACAATAATCTGAAATAAAAGAAGTCACATGAGATGGTAAAACGTTGATTGGCTCAACATTATCATTAGGAAGAAAATAAATATCCTTGATTAAAAGGATATTTCAATTTTCTGTTTAAAAGTTCCAATAAAATAAAACTGCTTAAAACCAAATCAATCAACATATTTGTTCAATTAGAAAGAGGATCAGGTCCTTGGGTAACAAAACTACCTCTTTTTTGTCATTTCGACAATAGTTTCTGCAAAAAAGAGAAGTTAGGATACTTTTAAGATATAAAATTTTAAGAATAACAATTTTCTAATTTTAATTCCTTTTCTTCCAATAGTGTGCTGTTGGAACAAAAAGATCTTTGGTGAAATAATAAAAAAAAAGAAAAGGAATTAAAATGAGAAAAATGGAACTGAACATTGGAATTAAATATTTTATTACAGTTTCTAAATGAGCAGATATTACCAGAATATCAGAGAAAAGGACTAACTGACAGATAAGGGTCCTTCTGATTGATTGAAGGCCTGTTGATGAGAGTATTTTTTTCCCCGCCACTGTTTTGAAGTGGGAATCAACTTTTAACTCATCGTACAATGACACCAGTATAATTAGTATTTTAAAAATACATGCTGTTTTTTTGTCTCTTTAATTTATTCGAATGGATTACTTAATAATTCACACTTAATTTTTCTCATTTTTTTTTTTAGTACGACCAAAAGTTCTAATTTTAAAATTTTAGTCATTACCTAGAGAAAGAAGAAAGAAGAATACTTCCTGGTTAACATCATGAGTTAAATATCTTATTAAAAAGTGTTGATTATTTAATTTAAATGAAAAAATAAAGTATAGAGAATAGAGAAATAATAATAATTTCTATTACCTAGAATGAGTCAGGTGTTGTTTTAGTACTTTTGGCTTTCGACCAAACCACAGTGTTTTTGAATTTAGAATTTACTCAGCCAACAGTTACAAGTTAATTATTATTTATTTTAATATATCAGATTATTTCAAAGTCAAATTATATTTAATCTACTGACGATGGATTTTCATTTTATTATACTCGGTTGAAAAATAGAATAATTTTTTTAGATAGGTGAACTTTGTTATCAAAAAATATGCAAAATATTATAAATAAACGATATTTAAAGTTTAGAAGAAGAGCAATCGGAGTCACATTTAACCTTCAGAGTAGAGAGTTGAGCCGTGAAGTTAGACAACCAAACGCTCAGCTGTTTTAATTGTTGACTCAAAAGTAGATTTTCCACTTCAATTCAATTAAGAAAAAAACAATTTATTTATTTTACAATTATTGACAAATTCTATGATCTAAAACTTTTTAATTGTGAAAGGATTTATTAATAAATGGTCTTTTCTTAATAAATTGAAAGGGAAAATTGACTTTTAAGACCACACTTAAGATAGCTGAGCGTTTTGATTGTCAAACTTGATGACGCCGACATGAAATGTTTTTTCATTTATGAAATTTATTATTTCATTTTATGAATCTCTACAAATCATCCTATTAGATAAGGAATTTGCTATTTTTGAATTTTGTTTAGACTTATAATTTATTAATTAAAACGAAAACAAAAGATTTGTTTATTTATTTTTGATACATAGTGTATGTTATATTTTAAAGATGAGTGATATTTTTTCTCTTTTTTTTTTGATAAATCCAGTAGCCTAATATTTATTTTGAATTTTCGAGGTTAATATAATAAATAGTGCTATAATAATAAAATAAATATTTACTGTTGGATGTTATAAAGTAAAATTGACGAAAGATTAAAAATACGTACAAGGTTTTAATAGAGAATAGAATAAATATGCAAAAATCCAAGTGGAGAAATTTTATAAACTTCCTCTTTTGAATGACCTCAAAATTGAAGAGTAAATATATAGAGATAGAGAGTTTAAAAGAGAGTTAATATTTTAACAATTTTTTTTTTTTAAAGATATATTACTAGGCAGAGAGGCATGCAAGCCAGAGCAAAAGAAAAGTTAAATTGTGCCCTGTGGAAAAAAGAAGCAGATTGATCGTGAATTATTAAGCAAAGCATTTTATTTTTTGTGGTGGTGTTGAAAAAGGGTGAATTGAGAGGTGCACTTTATAACAAGTAATCTATAAAAAGTGAAGAGTTCAAGGGAGGAAAGTATTTATCAATTTTAATTAAAAAAGAGAGGAATAGATAAAATTACTTTTTTACTAATTGTATTTCAATTCGATCTTCATCAGTCATGAATTTTGAATTTTTTTAGTAGCCTACTAAATATATGTACGTATACCTTCAAAAACTACAGGAATCGAGAATAACAATTTCTTACAAACAAGTGAATAAGCTATGAATGATTATATTTGTTTGCTGGAAGATATGCAACCCAAATGACAAATAGATTTTTGAAAAAATGCTTCAGCGCAAAGTACTGTACAAATGCTCATTTATTAAAATTTTTTTTAATTTCATGTTAGTGTAAAAGAAAGGTTTTAAATATAAAAAAGTAAAAATGGATGATATGGCTTTCATTGTTTTTGTACTGAAGATGGAGTACAGTCCTCGAAAGGTCGGAAGGGATAATAAAAGAATAATATTAAGGCAATTGATATTAATGAATTTTATACACAAATGGATGACTGATAGTGAAGAGAAACAAATTGATTAACAACTATTAAAAAAAGAATTTTGGACATTTGTATTGTTTATTGTGAAGAAAATTTTTCTATAAGATAGGCAAATATGAAGAAATTACGATAATTATATATAAAAGATAGCAAACAAAAAATTATTTTTATTTTAAAATTAGCGAATATAATTTATTTTCCCTCTTAATTTGAAGGTTATTATTCTAAGGTCGATACAAGTTCCTGTCCAAATAGGATGGGATATTATTTGTTTGCTATCTTTTTAAATCGTTTTTCTAAATGACGTATTTACATAAATTCACTTTCAACTTGTAAATTTTAAGATCTGTTCAGAATGAAAAAAAAAAAATTTGAGAAAGGCAAAAAAATTCCAGCGACGAATACAAAAGAATCTCACTTTAACAAATCTAATTACATATGATTTTTTTGTCTAAATTCTCTCCCCACCCCCTCCCAACCCCAAAATTTTTGTTTAAGGACCTGGACATAAATATTTATAAAACGAAGATTAGAAGAGTCAGCCGAACTGTTGATAAGGGAGAGTACAAGTATTACATAACGCAATTTTTGAAGATTTTTGACCCCCCTCCCCCTAACCCAAATTGCGTTACGTAATACTTTTACGCTCCCTAAGCGAGTATTTTTTCCTTTCATTGCCTTTTCTAAAATTTCAATAATTATTAAATACGAAAAATTTAATATTTAACAATCAAATAAATTCCATTAAAAACTAAAATTATTTTCACTCTGAACAGTAACACACTATTTAATTATTAAGCAGTTAAATCCAAGTGTCTATTATCAAAAAGAAGAAAAAATAGAATTTAACAATAGGCCTACTTTCTCACTATATATTACATATATTAATTTAAATTTTTTAACCCCCCTTTAAAAATTCCCTCCCAATTTCTATATAGGTAAGAGAAAGTAAAAAACAAAAACTTACTGAGTATGTAACAACATACTGAAAACTCCCTTTAATGAACCCAGGGCAGCAGACAGAATTGACGGGCCCCGGGGCTACATAATAATACGCCCCCCCCCCCACCCTAAAGTTTTTTTTTTTTTAGTTTGGAAAAGGCATCCTTCATGCCAACAATTTTTTTTTTCACAGTTTTTGACACAATTTTTGAAACAGTTATACCTCTGCCTGCGACCCTTAATGAACCTCTTTAAAAGGCATTAGGCCTATTGTTATATTAGCTAAGAGATTTCATTAAAAGGATGAATTTTGACCCTAAGATCGGAGAAGGCAATTAAAAAAAAAGAAGCTTTTCCCGGGAAAATATAAATGACACTTGGATATATTAAAATGAAAGATGATAGAGAGATTTAAGGAGTTATATGTAGTGGAGGGTGAATTTGGCATTGCCATGCTTACTCTCATGTAGATAGCTTCGGTGAGAAGCGCCCTGTAATTTGGCGGGAGAGGCGCGTGGGTATCCAACCACTAGAGGCAGAACAACACGCGACAAAAAAAAAAAACATGGTTAGCAGCAATCGCAATGCAACGCAAAAACATTGTTAAAATCGTAGGGGTGGGAGGGTGGTAAAAAAAAAAATCTAAAAAAAATCACCAAATTAATTTTGTTAAAAATAATTCAAAAAAAACTTCACCAATTCAAAAGCAAATGGTAATAATGAATACCAAAACAATCAATCCATAATTATTACTTGTTACTCTTAAAAATATAATTTATTTATTTTCGAACGATAAATGATAACGCTGGAGCTATTTTTAGGCCAAACTTATTCCACTATATAGTCGATGTTTCGGGATTCTAAACGCCTCCCTTCATCAGGGTTCTTTCTATGTTGCTCTAGAGCAGTGGTTTCCAAACTTTATGTTACCACGCCTCCCTTAAAAATAATTAATCTTATGACGCCTCCCCCTCCCCATTTTATAAAATAATACAAAAACAAAAATTTTTAATGCTAAAAAATATATATTTACAAAAAAATATTTTTTTTATTTATTCTTATTTATATTAAAACTAGCAATCATTTGGAAAATTGGTGGCAGTCCGAAATGGATACCAAATGGCTTAAATAGAAATGATAACGGTTATCGTTTAAAGTCTTATATGGCCTGAGTTGCCCAAAAGACTGGGTGAATGTGTGTGTGAGTGTTGAGTGAGAATGAGAAGTGTGTTAAAAAATAAATAAATAAATAAAATAAATAAGAAACTAATTTTTTTTTTCAATGACACCTACACCCCCCCTCCCCCTTTCAACAGCTTATATTCTCCCTCTACCCTTAGTGAAATACAAAATATTTAATTTCATATTCAAAAGAATCGTTTTTCGCAGTCAAATTATTTGTTTCTATCATTTTTTTTTTCAACGATAAAATGCATAATAATTACCTTTAATAAGACTCTCAAGAGGGTGTGTTGGCTGACGGTGTGGTCAGGGTGGGTTTACACTATATTAATTATTCACTTTGATTCACTTTAAACACAATTAAAAAAGAGATCAAGGAGCTCGCCGCCTGTCAATAGGCCACGCTCTCGACTGAACGAGAGAGAGAGAGAGAGAGACTTGTTTTTCTTTGTATAGGAATAAAAAGATGAAAATAACAATTCCCTTTTTATTAAAAGTAAAAAAGTACTTTTTGCTCTAATCTAACTGTATTTAAAGATGGAAAAGAATGTCAACAAGTGATTTGGAATATTCCAAGGCCTTTCTTAAATAATCAACCCTTCATCCCCCCCTAATCAAAATAATAATCAACGTTATTTTTTGAATGTTTTCTATTTATTTGGCTTCGATTTAGCTAAAATAAATTAAACAAATATTTTTTTCAATTTTTCAACACCTAATCCAAATTTTTTTTTTTTTTAACACTCACACTTTTTTCCCATTCACACACACTATCACACAGTCGTTTCAGCAACTTAGGCCATATAAGACTTTTTACGATAACCGTTATTAAGAATATATTTATGTTGGGGTCCAGGCAAGGGCGGATCCAGAGGGGTTTCTCGGGGGGGGGGGGGGGGGTAATCTGGTGTGACTGGTCGCACAGCACACTATTTTTTCTTAATTTCGGAAATTTAAAGGCGCGTTCTGTACTTGTTTGCCAGAATATAAATGCAAAACAAATTTTTAAGTATTAATTTTTAAAATTTTACATTAAAAATACATTTTTTTTTTTTTCAAAAAAAAGTTTTTTTTTTTTCAAATCTCAGGGGGGGGGGGGTAATTACCCCCTTTACCCCCCCCTTGTATCCGCCCTTGGGTCCAAGCATTCTTATTTAAGCCATTTGAAATCCAATCTTAATAAATAAAATAGTTAACAATTCTATCGCCTTCGGCGAGCTTCGCGTCTAGTCGGAAAAAAATTAAAACCCTGAAAAACTTCCCTTGATCCGCCCGCCTTTGGGTTTTACACATAGTATAATTTTCTAGAATGAGTCTTACTTTAGGCCAGTGGTTTTCAAACTTTATGTTACAACGTCTCCCTTAAAAATATTTAATCGTATGACGCACCCCCCTCCCCACCCATTCAATAAAATAATACAAAAACATAAATTTTTAATATAAAAATATTTTTTTTATTTATTCATATTCATTATTTTAATTAAAATCTCCGTCCCAGAATCTTCTAAATTTAATTATTTTATTTATGAAACTAGCAATCATTTGGAAAATTGATCATGGTGGCCAATATTCGCGCCTCCCCTTAGACTAGTCCGTGCCTCCCTAAGGAGGCGCGCCTCACAGTTTGGGAAACGCTGCTCTAGAGCAAGAAGACCCTCCTTTTGATGAGACATTGCAACATAGAAAGAACCCTGATGAAGGAAGGCGTTTAGACGCGAAACGTCGACTATATAGTGGAATAAATTTGGCCTGAAAATACCTCTAGGGTTAAGGAGGCAACTGGCTAAGCTGTGGATTACGGAATCCTAGTCTCAACACGACTCGGGTTCGAATCCAGCTTGCCGCAAATAATTCAAACATTGCCGAAGTCTCCTCTTAGGGTAGGAAAGTGGGAGCAAATATCACCCCGCAAATACAAAGGGACCTATTGGAGGTGGCCTAATTGACTCAAACAATGAGGATTACTCTGACGGGATAACCGAGGAACTGCCCGGGTGGGTGAGTAGGAGCAATACCTCCAACTGGGTAACCCGGGATCCGCAGAAAGGTGTGGGTCGTGTGGCTGAGAAGGAGCAATGACTCATAAAATCCAAATCCACCTCCAGCGTTATCATTTATCGTCCAACTATCCAGGCTTTCACAATTATCATTTCTTATTTATTTTCCTCAGTCACAGGTTTCGAACGCTGTACCGCAGACTCAGAGAGAAGAGAATGATAATTCATTGAGTGAAAAATAAATATTAATACATTGCTAGCGGATATTTAGCGAAAGAGACCTGGATCTTTGTGGATGCGCAAATTCTTATACGTCTTCATCAGAAATCATGATAATTATGTACAATATTTTAGTCATTAATTGCTTTACAAAGGAAACGAAAGAGATAATATCAATTTTAATATTTGAAGGTTTACTGATTCTAAATCCGCAAGATGGAGTTCACGATAATTAAACAAAGTATTGTAATTTAATAAACAGGAATTTTTGTTACATGAAGTATGATATAGTAATATGTATGTTTCAGGCCTGATGATGGTCCTTTTCGGACAGAAACTGTGAGATTGTGCGCGTAACACTAGTGTGGCAATATAATTCCTGTTTAGCAGGCCGCGACTTCAAAAAGTTTAAGACGCTCTGTAATAAAGTATAATACTTTGTTTAATTATCGTGAACTCCATCTTACGGATTTAGAAGCAGTAAACCTTCAAATATTAAAATTAATTTATACATCTATAAATTTCAAGACTCTCATCTCACTGAGGTAAACCTGCGGCACAGAAGTTGAAACCTGTGGTCTGAAGAGAAAAATAAATGAATAAACAAGATATATATTTTGTATGAACAAAACCTCTCAAGTATGAGTGCAAATTAATTTATAAATTGAACAAATATAAATCAAATGGTATTTTGTTACCAAATGCTTTTGAAAAAAAAAAGTATTTAAATACTGACTATTTAAAAAGATTTGGTGTAAATAAAAGTCATATAATTAATAAATTTCCTTGTTAAAAAAAAAAAAAAAAAAAAAACAAGTGTAAATGAACTCGAAAGACGGAGGTCGAATAAAATAATCTATTTAAAAAGATTCAATTACGATAAATGTTTATAAATTTAATCCCCAAATATCTTTAAATAGTCCATCTTTAAAAATAAAAAAAAAATTAAGTGGGAGGGAGCAATTTAATTAAATCCCAAATGATTTCCCAAATTCATGCGGGCTTTTAATTAAAATGACCACACCTGCTGAAAAAAAAAAATATTAAAGCAAACAAGCTTTGAAAAATCAATCCAATAAAAAAATAAAACCCTAAGCAGGTATTCAATCACCGGAAAATACTCTTTTGTGATTTAAAATTTTTTTTTTAAATTTGGTGATGAGGAAATTAAAAAAAAAAAAAATAATAATCGAACTCACCCCGTCAAAGATCTCGAGCACCTCATCCCACCACTGAAATATATAACCAGACATGTCAGACAATCACAAAAACAAACAACAAAGACGCAAAGTTGTGTGTTATAAGCTAGACAAAGATAAAGAGAAAAGAGATAGAGAGAAAGAGCAACCACTAGTACATTTAAAACACACACTATCTACTTAAAAAAAAAAAAACAATTAGATATATGGTGAGTGTGTGTTTGTGTGTGTGTGCTAGGCATTAGAAGAAATGTAAGCAAAAGCTTACTTCAAAACAAAACAAATAATTGAAATATCAAAATTTTTTTGGGGGTTAATTAATTGATCGACAGTGGTGCTCTAAGAAGATTTAAAATTTTTATTTTTAAGAAATTGATGAAAGACCTGTTTGGCTTCCTGATCCGAGATGGACGATTGGCCTGGGACGTAGTCTTCAATTCTTCCTGGTTGATTTTTATAGACCTCTGTTGCGTATTTGATTGAGTCCGGATGTGGAGCCACATATCTGAAAAAAAAAATTGATTGTTGTCTTAATAATGAAGTGAGCAACAAACATTAGAAGTCACATTATCTAAATTTCAAAGAATACTCACTAAATTAGAAAATATTATTAAGTATTAAATATAACTAAATCTATTATTTATTTCTAGAATCAGAAAAAGAAAATAAATTAAATATTCCCCATCAATGAAATCAAGCTATTTATTCTAAAGAATAGGTTTAAGATGATAACGAAGATAGGAACAAAGAAGTAGTTACCATGAATACATATATTCATATAAATTTTTAATTATTCCATTTAAAAAAAATTAGTTCTTTGATCAGAGCCTGGGATCCAAACCCGCGACCCTTGGTAGAAGGCCAGCTAGTCACTACACCCATGATAATAATTAAAATAGAAAAGGAATCGTGGGTGTCTAACCCAAAAGTACTTCGGAACACTTTGGAAATGTAAAATTATAAATAAAAAAATAAAATAAATATATTACAAGGAATAGTGGCTGAATGTATAATTTATAATGAAGAGATAAATGCAAAAGAAAACAATTTTTTTATTTTGCTTTATTGAACAGCAATGTCGACATTTCGGCTTATTGGAAGAAGAATCATTTAACACAAGGGCCTCTATCAGACGTGTGTTTTATTTGCCTCGAGCTTGGAGGGGCTCTTGACTGTTTGATGGTCAATCTTGAACCAGGAACTGTCAAGAGCTCTAAGCTCGAGGCAAAAAACCTGATGAAGGCCGGAAGAATAGGCCGAAATGTCGACATTGCTGTTCAATAAAGCAAAATAAAAAAATTGTTTTCTTTATTTTCCTTTGGCAGCCTTTATCTCTTCATTATAAATTATACATTCATCCACTACTTCTTGCAATTATTTTTATTTTTTTATTTATAATTTTATTTTTAGTAGCGTCATCAAAGCTCAAAGCGGAAGTTGACTGCCCGTGAATTTTTAAAAATGCATGAATTAGAAATGACTTACTTATTTCTGGGCATAGTGCTCGTAGTGAAGTCGTTCTCCTTGTTTCGTATACGGCGCCGATCGAGTGTTGCATACTTAGAAGTTGCAGAATCGGAATCCGCCAGTGCTGGCTCCGGTTCAGAGAGATAACCGCCGGCTGACGTATACGGGTACCGAGCTGGATAGGATACCAAACCAATTGAAAGGAATAGAGGACAGAGTTATAATCTTTCAAGCTGCCATTTAGCACAAGAAAAGCCTTTTTAAGGCTTTCAGTGAGAAGCCATCGTCAAGAAACTCAAGTAGAGATGCTCATATTTTAATTAAAGATAAAATACTCTTTCAGTTTAAATACAATTAAAATTTCAATTAAAAAGCCAGGGAGTTGTTTAATAGAAGTTTCTCTCTGACAAGTAGATGATATAAGGCTGTAATGATTGCTTGAAATTTCAAAATTGATTTCAATCAATAGACGAATATACAATCATTCAACAGAAAATTAGCTTGTTTATGAATAGGAATATCTTATAGATTAATGTAAAATTTTTTCAATGTATATAATCAATCAAAAGAAGATGATCAAATATTTTTGAAATGAGAAATATTTTCTACCTATTCAAGTGAAATCTTTCTTTAGAAAGAAAAAAAAATCTATTTGGTATCGAATAAAAGAAAAATGAAATAATATAAACTAAAAGAGAAATTGAATTAATTTTTTTTAATCAAGAGATTTGAGGTATTGATATTATCAAATTTGATAACCATCAAAACCAAAAAAACGTTGGTTGAATTCCAGACTTAAGATGATAATGAAGTTAGGAACAAAGAAATACCATGAAATCATTTAATGCTTTGCAAACTAATTTAGTTGGCTTTGAGATTCTTTGAAATTTTCAAAGAACATCTTTTTTAAACCCTTTTCGGCTACTGCGGCCATTTAGGGGTTAGAATTTTATTTAATATATTTAAGTTCAAGTGGAAGAAAAAAGGAATTAATATTTTTATCGGAAATTGGAGGTATTGACACTGTCAAATTTGATAACCATAAAGACCTTGATTGAATTCAGGCTTAAGATGATAATGAAGATAGGAACAAAGAAGTGTACCATGAATACAGAAAATGCTTCGACAATCAAATTTCAAAGATATTTTTTTTTTTTTTAATTTATTTAAAGGTCTTTTTCGGAGGCCGTTATGGCCATTATTATTTCAATTTATTGGTAGCCAATTAAATTGAAATAAATTTTCGTCGCATGAGTCGGGATGCGAACCCCCTTGGTACAGATGTCCTCCACGCTAACCCCTACACCAAGGCCCGAGGGGAGATAATTTTTTAATTCGCCAATATATTTATATATATTTTTAATTATACTCTTGGGGATAATTTTTATACTCAAATGCTGAAAGAGTATTTTTTCCATAAAGATCAGTGACATAAAAAATTTGTCTAAATCTATTAAACAAAACATGACATCATTCAATTCGTATAAAAAAAAGGCAAGAAAGCCCCAAAAATTAAAAAAATAAGCTAAAATAAATTATATAAAAAAAATCTGAGTCAAATGTGTTTATAAAGCTGCAGAATGCGAAAGCCTCGAGCACCAAGCTGTTAGGTAAGTGGGTTATTTGACATAGGAACAAAAAAAAGAAGTATCACGTGTTGGTGATCACCTCGACGTTGCTTGTACCGGACCGTCACATATTCGTCTGAAAAGATGATCCAGTCATGCAATCAGTTACTATTTTAGATGCAAAATTTTTATTGGAAAAGGTATTATCATACTAATTCAAGAAAAATATTTAAAGGCCTCTTAATTTATGACATTATAGCAATTGATGCTGGTTTCAGAAGATGTGAATTAGGGAGAAAGAAATTTTTAGCAACAGTCACACTTTTGGGCACAAATATCAGTCAAAAGTATACGTTTGTTAGAGTTCTGACTCAGATCTTCTTAGAGAGATTTTGTTTATTTATTTCAAATGTTTTTTGATAAGAATATGAAAGATTTTGCCTGTGTAAACAAATATACTTGTAACTGTCTGTTTGTTGTATAGCATAAAAGCAATTGCTCTCTTTAGAGTTGTTTTCTCCAACCATTAGAGCGTATACTTTTGTCTGATAGTAGTATAATGCGGTTGTAAGATTTTTGTTTTCTTTCTCCAGAAATCACATAAACTTGATTTATTTGTTTTGGGTGGAAATTTTATAGAGAAAAAATCACGCAGTCTTAGGGAAGCCTCTATCGAATAAAACTCCTAATATAATGTACAGTATGTTATAGAGGATGCGATTAGCCGAGGGGAAAAAGCTTATAATCCTGAGTTGAAGACAAATCCACCTCATGGAAAACTCTATTTGAGATGACTCTTCCTGAGGAAGGAAACGGGAACCCACCTCAGTATCATTCTTATGAGAGTTGCCCTTCAGAGTAACGACTGGTGTGTTAGGTCTGACACTAATGACCAGGGGGCAACAATTTGATTCAGGGGGGGGGGGCAAAAAATTTTTTTTAGAAAATTAAAATAATTTAATATGTTCAAATAGTATAAAACAAAAACAAATCTACTATAAAACTTTGAAATTTTTTAAATAAAATTTGGTAGTGATTTTTCAAACATTTTTGGAAAAAATTTGGAAAAAAATGAATTTCTTACTCTTTTAATTTAGAAGATTTTATTTTCAAAAGTAAAAATATATCATTTTAATAATAAATGAAATAAAGAAGAAATTTTGCCCCCCTCTGCCCCCCCTGTAGATGCCGGGGGGCAATGTCCTTCCCCCCCAGTTCCGCCTATGCTAATGACTGAAGAGATTTAGATAATGCTTAAATTTTAGTAGAAAGTAGCACCTTTATATGCCTGGACATCTATTTATTATATTGTATAATGATAAGGTTTCAGAGATGTATAAAATCCACCATGACACACCCATAAAGCTCTGAAAGATGGTTCAAAAAACCAACCAAAACTTCAGCTGTGCGAATAAAATAAATTAATAAAGAAGCTGCATTCTCATTTGGTGCTACCATACCATCTATTAATATTACAACACAGCTATACAATTGTGTTTTTACAATAAAGTCGAAATGTTTTCTTATATCAGGAGTTTTATCCGAGAGAGACTACCTTACTGGCTGACTTTCTCACCTGTAACATTTTTATTATATTAAGAAAATTAGGATCTCAAACTAAAAAAAATATTTTCTTAATTAAATCACAGATTACAGGTTGAAGAAATAGACAAAATATTTATTTATAGATACATCGAAATTTTCATCCTTTCTTCAATCTGGAATTTGTGATTTACTTAAGTGAAGATTTTTATTATATTATCAATACACTATTTAAGAAGAAATGAACGAGATTTTATCGCCACTGGTTGAGACATATTCTTTTTTTTTTTAATTACAGTCAATTGAAAAATAGTTCATTTTTCTTCCATAATTAAGCGATAGATAAAATTTTTGTTGGTGTTTTAATAATCCTTATTATTTTTTAATTTTAAAATTGAATGAATAATATTGTTCAAAAATCTGGATAGATGTCTTTTTCATCTGACATCAGGTCGAGGACTCAGAATAACGGATTACGCTAAAACTTTTTAATAAACAAAGTGGGTTTATTGCAAATAATTACGATGGCATAATTCGTAGATGTTTTGGGATTCAATTCTACGCAATAAGAAAAATAGGAAAACTAGCTCCCCTCCCTTCAAAGAGTTTCTTAGGGATTTATAACAAGCTAAAAACAATTTTCTTAATTAAAATAAGGGTTGAAAATGAACAAAAATATCTATTTAAAAATTTTTCTCTCTTTTTTTTTAAATAATAAGTTGTATCAACTCACCATCTTTGCCAGCGCGATGGAGAGAATCATACATTCGCTTATACCATTTCGCTTGATTAGTATCCTTCACCTCCTGAAAAATACAAATGTAGTATATTAATAGTGAAACTAGTAAATACCTATTATATAGAAGCTTATTCAAGGAACGTAAGGTGTAGAAATAAAAAGGAAAATATATAGCTTTTTATTAATAACTGTAATATGTCGGTAGGAAATGAAAAAGAAAAATAGCTCCTAAGAATAGACAACCAGAATCACGTATCTGTTACGTTGGAAACGAAATTCCAGGGGCAACTATATTTCATTAATTTTATATGAAATATCGAAAGGGTTACGAGCTGGCTATACAAACCCATATAAAATTTCAAGATAGTTATACAAAAAAAAAATAAATTTATGATAAACCCATGAATAACTTGAGAACTTCTCTGTCAAAGTTATTTTAAAATGTTTAGCATACATGTTGAGTTAAAAAAAATATAATGGACGCCTTGGGGTAATTGGCTTTTTACAAATTATAATGAAATTCAATTAAATTACAAAAAAAAAAAAAAATATTCACAATTCACCGAAATAATTTTACAGTTAATAATTACGTACAGTGAGAGACAATATTAAATCCCACCTATGCAGTTTTCAACTTGTGATTATTTCATTGTTTTTAAAAAATATTATATCGACGCTCTAATTAGCAAAGGGCCTAACTCTACCTTTTTTCGTAAATCATTTTTTTGTATTTTCTGTTGAAAAATATCATGAACTGGGTAAGAGCGTAATTCAAATTTTTCAGTTCGAAAAGTTGCCACACGAAAAGTGTTTAACAATGGCTCTAACAATGACAATGAAATGTTTTTTGGCTCTCCTGAAAAATAAACAAAAATGGAGTTAGGCAGCACTTTGTTAATTAGAACGTCGATATAATTTTAATGGAAACTTTCATGGTTCAAACCTAGAAAATTTTCAATAAAGATTTTCATTTTCTTTTATAAAAACAATGAAATAATCACAAGTAGAAAACGCCTGGGTGGGAATTCACAGAAAATAAAAAAATAGATAAATATTCAAACTGTCCAGATGATAAAGTTAAAATACACTTTAAAGGTAATTTATATTAATTATAATTTGATTCACTTAGTACCTGGGCTCCTGACTGGTGAGTGGAGAGCATCGCAAACAAAAACAAACATGTTAAAATATATTATCTCCTCTCTAAACAAATTCATGAAAAAAAAATCTTGTCATCTCAAAATGTAATCAATCACGAGCCAAGCTTATATATTATCTTGTCAATTTTAAAAGTTGAAGTTAAAAAAAAAAATAATAATTAAATTTCCATTTAAAAAAAAACCAGGTGTGATGATCGCACAGTATGCAACTTTCTCCCCTTCGCAAAAAAAGTTGTGTGGTCTGCTGACACACCATCTTTTTTTGTTCTGATATATTTATTTTCCCATACCCTTTTCCAAACTTACCACTTCATTTCATATAAAATCTGAAATACTACAACAGTAAAGAACTTCAAACAATTTCAGGATAAATTTTGGGAAATATTATTATAGAGCATAAAAAATAATTATTTTAATTTAAACAAACCCTAAAAAAAAAAAAAAAACACCAACACAAACTCCTTTTTTCTTCCTCCTCCCCCCCCCCCCCTCTTCCCCGGGGGGGGGGCGGCGAACCCCAATCTTTCCCTCAAACCCTATCATACGTTTTTACGACCGGAAGAAATAGGACAGGCCAGCCCGTCGCACGATCTGACGTCTGTTGAAAAGAGGAACGAAGAGACAGACATTCAAAGAACTGAAGAACTGCCTGTCCCAGCTCGGGCAGCTCGTGGTCGCCATCCACGTACCCACAAGATGTGGGCCCCTGAGCAACTTTTTGACCGATTTTGTTCAAAAGCTTATTTTATTCCTTCATGCTTAAAATCGTGAATTATTTAATCAAATTGGTAAATTTTAAAAAGATGGAAAGGATTTTCCATTTTTTTATTAATAATTTTTTAAAACAAAAGTATTTTTTTTTTACTTTTTAAATATATATCCGCTTTGGCTCGTAATTGAATTAATAAATAATGAATGCCTACCGATCTTAAGACAATTGGGATGCCTTCTTTGGTGGTTGGACCTATGCCTTCGTATTGTCTTGGCATTTTCTCCACCGTCCGTCGCCGTCTCTCTCGTTCAGCATCGCTCTCAGGGTCTGATTTTCCACTTGGCATTCCTGATGAAGAATCCAAATAATGGGCGCCTCGGGGTAGTTGGCCTTCTACAAATAATAATGAAATTCAATTAAATTACGAAAAAAAAAATTATCTTAAGACGGGCGGCTACACACAAGTGCAAACTTGACAATCATGCCTGTGCAATCTTTTTGGACAAGCATGAACAATTTCCCTTCGGCACCACACGGCACAAGCATGCTTGTGCAAGCAACAGCTTATGCCAATAATTAACCTAAAAATGAGCGAAACAAAAGGTTATTTATTCGAAGATAACAAGAAACCCACTTGCTTTAAACAGAGACAGAATAAATATTAACTATTGAAATTTTAAATGAATTAATATATATTAAATAAATATCATGTATCAAGACGTCTAAAAAATGGCGGAGAGTTTTGATTGTCACCTATGATTAAAATTCAATCGAGCATCAAGCGACTTGCACAATTAAAATGCTTGCGCAAAATTCTTCTGCAGACGCTACAGTTTGCTTGTACAAAAAGATTGCACATGCATGCTTGTCAAGTATGCAGTTACGTGTGTAGTCGCCTATACTGTTAGTAATCATTACGTACAAATCAAAATGCAACAAAGTTCAAAGTTATCCGTTAACCTACCTCTAGCTTTTTGTAATAGGGTGATGGTAGGATTTTGAGCACGGGGTAATTTGCCGCTAGATGTATTAGAGGCAAGACTAGAGAGACCAGCAGCTGGAGCGCTTCTACTTTGGACCAGACGGCGTTCTTCACTTTCCCAAGGAGGTGGAGGAGCCGAATTCAATTCCAATACCTGATTTACTATTACTGGCGGCGTCGTTGGGGTCGAGGCGTTCGATTTGGCGTCCTAAAATAAAAGAAAATAAAAAAATAATAAGCTTTAAAACTTATTGATGGGATCATTAAATAATGAGGTCACAAAGAACACAAAAGACATATCTCTATCTAATCTTACAATCTTAACTTTATTTCTTTCTTTTAATAAATTTGGTGGAGTTTAATTTTCTTAAAAGGGTTAAGAATTAAAATTTATTCTTTTATAATTTTAATGTCATGGATGTAATTTTTACTCCAAGTAGATTGATATCTCAGTAAACAAATTCCGGTTTGTTGTAAAGAACGGAAGGACTGCCAGTCTCAGTTCGGGTAGATCGTGGTCGCCATCCACGTACCCACAAGGCGTGGGCCCCTGAGCAAGGCTAATTTTATAATCTATTTGATAGAGAGATATAAACTTCAGAAGGGGTTATTAGTTAACAAAATTTGTAGACCCTATCAGGAGAAATATACCCAAAGGAGTGAAGTATTTAACAACTCACCTCTGGGGCGGTAGCGACTACAGGTGAGGAAGATGTTATGCCACTTGGTGGCTTATTTTTGCGACTTAGCGTTGGACTCTCGAAGCTCACAGGGCGGAATTGTTTTCGTTCTGGAGTTGGTGAACTTTTTGGAGTCCAAATAGCAGGTGGTGGGGTATCGGGACGTTGATCTGTTGAGGATTTTGAGATCTCTTCACTTTGATTTGTTGAACCAACTAATTTTGTAACATCGGTTGGCTGGAAAATAGGCGTTCCGTCCGGAGGCTTTTGACCTGGCGTCCAGACGCCTAGAAAAAAATATAGAAAAATTATAATTAGATTAAAAAAGGTAGGGTTTATTTTTTTTTTCTGTATGTGAGTGAAGAGACACTAGATAAATTTTTTTTTATTTAGAACACATATGATTAAAGAAAAAAAAAACTTGTTTTTCTCACAAACTGAGGCTACTTACTTCGGTAGTCAATATCAAATTTTATCGCTCTTAATGGGAAATAAACCCCTCTCCCATAGAACATATATTTCCAGACAATATTCAAATTTTGAAGTAGCTCATAAAAAATTTCCAGGTGACTTTGCTAATTAAATAAACTGATTTAACAGATGAATTAATTTTTAGTCATTAATTCAATTTTGTCGGGAGGGGAGGGGGGTTGATTGGAAGATTCGATTTACAGAAGGGCCTCTCTGGGGATGAAATTTTTTTTAAATGCTACCTTCAAATACTAGCATCGTTAAGGTGACTTAATATAGTACATAGAATTTTTATTTTTATTTTTTCTTGGGGATAGGAGGCGACCATCCCACCCCCTTTAATCCGTCCCTGTTTTTAGTATACTTAAATTTATCACTCAACAATACTAAAATTCGACTCCATTTTGTCTCAATTTTTCTTGGGCGGGGGGCTCCTTCACGACCTCCCTAGTTACGCCCATGTTCATATTTAATTGTAGCCTATTTAATATTATAGCCTATTATTTTCAGACAATTGTGAAGAAAAAATTTCAAAGAATAATTTAATTCATAAAAAAAAAAAATTACTATAAATTTGGAGGATGGCCTTTTACGAATAGAGTAAGAATTTGAAATTTTTCTTAAAAAAAAAAAAAGAAAAAGCATTTGAATATTCAATAAAGAAAGAAAAAGAGAAGAGAAGATAAAATATTCAAATATAATAAAGTTTACAAGAAGAATTCACGAAATTGAAATAAAACGCACAAAAAAAAAAAAATTAAAATTCTAAACCCGAAACTTCTAAAATGACGTATTTTTTTTTATCATCTGAATAGTTGTCACAATGGACAATCAATTGCACATTAAATAACAGATGAGAGGTGAATTTTAAACAAATTTCTCAAAATAATAAAAGAAAAAAAGTGAAATATCAATAGAAAAAAAAATTTCAAAAAATGAAGTAATGAAAATTAACGAGAAAAATGAGCAAATTTGCATATCAATGATATGAAAATATTTGATTTTTTTTTTTTGTAATGCTTTGATATAAATAACAAAGTGAAAGGGATTAATTAAAATTTGCATGTCTTTGAAGATTTTTTTAATATCTTAATCTTCTGCTAGCCCCTCCCCCAGTTTCCTCCTCACTCTTGAATCTCTTGGGTAAATAAAATAATTCTCTTTCCCTTATTATATTTTAAATTTTAGAGCTTTTTACTTTCTCGTATACGAAGTAGAGATAGTATTGAAATCATCAAAAAAATATGTTATGATGATTTCCGACATTTTAGACCTTAAATAAAAGCATTATTGAAATAATAGATAGAAAAAATAAGATGCTAAATTTTCAGCAAATTTTATTAAATATGTGGTGATAATCTCCACATATTTCGAGGGCTAATGGGAAGTTGAGGTGAAATCCACTGAGGAAGAAGTGCCATTAAGTCTCGAAATATGTGGGACTTATAACCTTATATTTAATAAAAATCTGCGGAAAATTTAGTCTTCTTTTTCTAAGTATACCAACTTCAGCAACTTCTCTTATGGAGAATTTTTGAAAATATGAACGATTCAAATAAACGAAACGATTTCAATCTAAAATAAAGAACTAGGTAGAGCTTTGTTGGAATTTTTTCCATCAACGCTCAAATTAGTCAGACATGATGTTTAAGCTTGCAAATTTCCGAGATTAGTTTATGTTTAAGATTGGGTAAAATTGCGCCTCCTGGCCTCGAACAAGCACATCCACGATTTCGGGAAGGACTACCTTTATCCCGTCGCCGGCCCAAACATAAAATAATGAAGTTGGTCGGGTTAAAATCCGTTATAGATTGAAATTATCGGTAAAATACAACACACAAAATAAACCAAAAAGAGATATGCTCCATATGAAACCTTAAGCAGCCAGAAGCTCTGCCCCATATCCTCATTGACTGCTCAAAGCACCATATCCCGGAGATCCAAAACTTGCGCAATGAAGTAGATGTCATACAATAATTTAATGGCGAGGAAAATATTAAGAAATTATACAATTTTGTTAGTGCTCCAATGAAAACAACGTCCTTTATAATCAACGAATAATTTTCGTAGCTTATTGATATATTTGTACTTTTACTTGCGCGCTTTTATTTCTGTGCGTCAGAGATCAGGATATTATTAGGGGAATTTTGATTATAGACCACATTTTTGTATTAATTATTTATTAAAAATATAAATACTGTACAACGTTTCGACTGCTTATTCTGCAATTGTAACTTGAACTGAATTCACTTGAGTCGGAGCAAGTGCACAGTACTTGAGAACGGCTGCAGAATAAGCAGTCGAAATCGTTGTACAGTATTTATATTTTTAATATATAATTAATAAAACAAAAATGTGGTCTATAATCAAAAATTCCCCTAATAATAATAATAATTCAAACCACAAAAGCTTTAAAAAACAGATCAGAGAGAACTCCAAACACAAATGTACTTAAGCTTAAGTACTTTCAATAAATTATTACTATTATTATTATAGATTGAAATCGAGACGAAACCGGTGAGAACAAGGAAGGAAAAATTGTTTCCTTCATCCCAGAGATTAATTAGAGTGTTTGAAACAAAATATCGACAGCCAAAATAAAGAACACTTTAATCAAACAATGCAGTAATGAAAGGAAACATTTTTCTTCAAATGTCCTCATAATCCACCCATGCTGTCTCAAAATCAATGATAGCCTACAACCGGTTAATCAATACCATCATAACCCTGGCTTTAATTAGAAGGAATTTTTTTTTACGATCCCGTTTTCTTTCATGATCTCATTATACATTTCATGAATCACACACATTGATAGTAAGAGATATTTCGAGCGATCCTTTCATTATATCTTTTTTTTTTGAGTTTGACGTTGATGTTAAGAAGGGGGTCTGAAACTCTCTGTTTATTTATTATCAGTATGGATGGATGGATGGCTAGGTCCACGTGCGTTTCCGTCGATGGTTGTGTAACCGTTGAGGTGGTAGCGCGCTTTTATTTCTGTGCGTCAGAGATCAGAGAGAGAATCGCCCCCTCCCCCACCCTCGCCCCTCTCTCGGCTCAGTGGCCGACACCGACTGTGCCAACTGAGATGGCCAGCAGCCAAACTGATCCAGATACAATTGCATAATAGTCTAACCAAGCCCTCCGAAATTTTGTAATTAAATTAATTGAAAAGGGGTGAGTCCAATTTTTTTTAATTTTGTTTCCAAACTCCACACGCGTCTGTTAATAAGGAGAAGACAGACATTCATAAATATTTTGACAACTTGATCTACAATTACAAACTGAAGAATTTCGGCTGTTAGAATTATTACTTTAATAAGTGTTTGGTATTTTTAAGACGTCACTTTTCAAGCTCTTCTTCCTGTTTGATTATTTTCATGTATTTTAATAATCTTTTATATTTCTTAACCTTGGTACATTGCGACCGGCTACAATTAGAATATCGAAGGGAAAGTCAAAAGCAACACAAATCAGTGTTAGATCCATCATTTGTCGGATTTTGTGGCAAACATCAAAGGGAATACGTGTTTTTAGGAACCATAAGCAGAATAATCTTCTTTTGATAGGGAAGGAATTATTAAGGCAAGGACCATTGAAGAATATGGTGAACTTTGGGCTAAATGAGAAATAGTGGTGAACGATGAACTTTCTATTTAACGTCAATTGAGGCACTTTGTTTTGTATCTACTTGTAAACAATAAAAGAATCTGGTGTGCCTGGTCGCACAGCACACAACCTTACCTTCGGTAATCGAAAGTTATGTTCTGTGCTTGTCACACAAGATTTTTTGTGTCGACATATATTTAGTTTCCGCCGATATATTAGAATTCAAGTTGTAATTTTTTTTTTTTTTTTTTTTAAACATTCACACTTTTTTCTCATTCACACTCACATTCACACAGTCTTTTCGGCAATTTAGGCTATTTAAGACTTTGAGGATAACCGTTATATTACTAATATATATATTTGGGGTCCAGGAATTTCTATTTAAGTCATTTGGTATCCAAATGCCTTAAATAAAATCATCGGACTGTCTGGGGTCCGAACCCGCGACGTCTGGAATAGGAGGTAGGCACGGTACTCCAAGCCCCGTGGGCATAAGCATAGAAAAATATTTATATTTTGTTACCATGGCAACCAGTTCTCCTATCTTTCTTATGAAGTGCAGGAGTAGCCCCCGGGTTTGGCGTAGTAGGTAGCGTGCCTACCTCCTATACCAAACGTCACGGGTTCGGACCCCAGGCAGTCTGATTATTTTATTTAAGCCATTTGGGTACCAGATGGATTAAATAGAAATGCCTGAACCCCCAATAGATATTTTCAATATAACGGTTATCGTCAAAGTCTTATATGGCCTGAGTTGCCGAGAAGACTGTGTGAATGTGTGTATGAGTGTGAGTGAGAATGAGAAAAAAGTGTGAATGTTTTTTTTTTTTTTTTTTTTAAGTACAGGAGTAAACAATTTTGAAGGCAAAATGAGAATATACATTTTAAAAAATAATTGATTTTTGAATTTTAATCAAAATTGTTTTGAGCGAATTTTGAGAAAATCGAAAAATCAATAAAGGACTAGTACTTTTTAGCCGATTTTGTTCAAAAGCTTATTTTCACCCCTTGAGGGGGGGGGGGTGCTGTGATGTATATATCCATCAAAATCTCGACATCGAATTTTTGTCATGAATCCAATACTTTCTCTCTAACTAAGCTCAAGACTTCACACTCGAGCATTTCAGGCACTTGTAGCACCGACTGTACACTGGAAATCAGAGTTAAAGACCATTCATGCCTTTTTTACATGTGACTATCATGTTTTTTTTTGTTTTGTCACTCATTGTACATTTTTGGCAAGAAGTGAAGTTTTCTTTTGGACGTGGATTCGAGCTAATCTTTCTTCTAAATGACCGATTCAATGTTATCTAGTCAAATTTTATTTTTTAAACCGAAAACTTTTGAATTCCGACAATCCACCCCTATTCAAATTCAAAGAAATTCGATTCCCTGAATGGAAAGCGAGACTAGTAGTAGTAGTGGTCCTTGCATGCATGAATGCTACTCGTATTTATTATTCATTCAATAGGAGAAAACCCGAAACCATCCATCCACAAACCATTCCATCCCTGGTCGGGTTCGATTCCCGGAAACGAGATGATATTATTTTTCCATGCGTTCAAACATTTGATAATTATATATGCGTTTGAATAAACAATTTTCATGTTTTATATTTTTGATATTAAATAAAAAACAAAAATACACTGACATAATATTTTGAAAAGAACTATTTTGTTTCGCTTTGTCAATTTCGCTAAAATACAATCCCTAAGGTAAAGGCTTAAATTTCCTTTGACCAAAAAGGTAAAACAATTTTAGAGAGAATTCAACTATCCTCTTATGTTTGGTATCAAAGTATACGTGTGTTTATTTTGGCAAAAGACAACTGATCTTGTCATCAAAAAACAAAACAATCACAAAGGAAAATATCTCTCTCTTACAAAAGAAAGAAAATATATTACAATACAAAAGATCCTTGAGTGAATTATAAAATTAAAATTATCCTTCAAATTATTTAAAATGCACAAATCATTCAAATTACTAAATCTGTTTTCTTTTGATGTTTTTATTAAATTTTAATTATTTCTCAAGGTGTATTTCAAAAGATAGAGTAAGAGGGGATAAACTAATCAAATTTACGAGGATCATTAAAACAAATTGATTCGAGGTCGGTATTGACAAGGGTATGTTTTCAAACCTCAAATGACCAGTTTGAAATTGAATGAGTTAGGATAAATAAAAGACCCCCGCCCCCGGTTGATTTTCTCATCATTTTATTAACCAATTATGGCTAAGGCTGTGCAAAATAATCGATTATTAAAAAAAATATAATCGATTATGAAAAAAACCGTTTATATCCCTATCAAAAACGCGAGGAGAATTTACTAAAATATCTGGTGTGACTGGTCGTACAGCACACAACTTTCTCTTACCCTTCAACAAGAGAAAGTTGTGTACCGTGCTTGTCACACCAGATTTTTTATGTCGAGATATATATAGTTGCCCTTAACACCTTAGTTCAAAACTTGACCACATTTTACTGATATACTTTTTAAAGAGCATATAAAAAATAGTTGATTTATGAATTTTAATCAAAATCTTGGAGTTTAGGCTTTCACAGTTAATATCATTAGTAAAAGAATTAGATTTTCGGTTTAACTGAGGTTTATTTGTAAAAGTTACGTTTCGGCCATTCATTCTATGACCTTCTTCAGGTACAATTCAACTAAGATTATAAAGGTTGTTACATTTGTGACAACGTCTATAATCTAAGGTGAATTGTACCTGAAGAAGCCCACAGAATAAGTGGCCGAAACGTTGTAACTTTTACAAATAAACCACAGTTAAACCGGAAATCTAATTTTTTAATCAACATCGTTGGAGCGAATTCTGAGAAAATCGAAAAAACTGTAAAAGTACATCTGTAAAGTACCAGGACTTTTTGGCCGATTTTGTTTAAAAGGTTATTTTCACCCCTTGGGGGAATAGGGAGGGGTGCCTAACTCAAATATAAAATTCAACCTCTTAGCTCTTTTTGTCCCTGAGATATTTTGTCCACAGAGAGTCAGACAGACACAGACAGACCCACCAATTTGCGGGACACTTTTTTCACTCAGAGGACCTCAAAATATTCATCAAAATCTGGACATCCAATTTCTGAAATGATCTCAATACTTTCTCTCTCTATATATTAACATATATATAAAGGTAAGAGAAAGTAAAAAAGGTCGAATAAAAATGGATTTATTTGAGTTAAGAAGAGAAAATTTACTTAAAAAAAAAAAAAAATGGTCGAATGAAATAAATCGATTATTTACCATAATCGATTAATCAGAGTAATCGATTATTTTTCATAAACGATTACTCAGAATCGAATATTTTTTCATAATCGGTAATCGATTATTTTCTTCCATAATCGAACAGGAGTAATTATGACATCGGTATTGACAATGGAACGGCGTATTCTTTTTAGGTGCCAATTACTCTAAAATTTTCTAAATATTTGCAGTAAATAACCTGAGAAAAACGAAATTTTATTAATGAAATGGAAAACAGGAAAATCTCTCGTCGAAACACGTCAAATGATTGACTCATCAAAGCTGAGAGAAACTAACCAGAGGACAAATTCTGTTTACAGTTCGGTCGGTTGGTCTAAGAAAAGCCAAGAGAGAGAGATGACTCATTTGCGCCAAACCAAAAGAAAAAATATATATAGGCTATCTACCTTCATAACGAAGAGATAGATGAGATTATTACATAAAGCTAGGCGTTTTTTAATATAGTTGTTTTAACACTCAAGTTTCAAAAAATCCAAATTAAACTATCAAAGGCTGAGGAATATAATGACAGCTATTTATGAATCAAACAATAAAAATTACCGAATTAATTAATATACGACTAGACGCGAAGTGCGGCTAGTAAAGAGATTTATAATTGTGTGCAGGAGCGGACAATAAAAAGATTCTGTGTGCAGGTTTTAAATACCGGACGTTTCGGTTCTTTTAAGAGCCATCTTCAGTCCTTAGATGGATAGATGGATGTGGGCAGGAGCAGCCTAGCAGAGTAGATGGAGAATTGTGTCCAAGAGCCGTCAATAAAGACCTTGGGTGCAGGTTCTAATCCCCGGAGATGTTTCGGTTCTTTTAAGAGCCATTTTCTGTCCTTAGAAGATAATTGTATGCAGAGCAGCCGATAAAAAGACCTTGAGTGCAGGTTCAAATCCACGGAGATGTTTCTGTTCTTTTAAGAGTCATCTTCAGTCCTTAGAGGATAATTGTGTGCAAGAGCAGGCAATAAATAGACCTTGGGTGCAGGTTCTAATCCCCGGAGATGTTTCGGTTCTTTTAAGAGCCATTTTCGGTCCTTAGAAGATAATTGTATGCAGAGCAGCCGATAAAAAGACCTTGAGTGCAGGTTCAAATCCACGGAGATGTTTCTGTTCTTTTAAGAGTCATCTTCAGTCCTTAGAGGATAATTGTGTGCAAGAGCAGGCAATAAAAAGACCTTGGGTGCAGGTTCTAATCCCCGGAGATTTTTTTTTTTAACCTCCAAAGAAACAAAAAAGCTTGTTAACCCGAGACGTTTCGGTTCTTTTAATTTAAGGAGTGAAGATGGCTCTTAAATTACAAGAACAGAAACGTCTCCAGGGATCAGAACCTGCACACAGAGTCTTTTTATTGGCTGCTCTTGCGTACAATTATCATTGGCCATTAGCCTTGAGCTTAGTCAACCAAACCAAAATTTTTAAAATAAATAATAAATCATCTTTTTTTAATGCAGCTGACGGGAAAAAGCTACTTTTGAGATCAAAATACATAAATCTAAGCATTTTCCTAGCTCAAAATTCCACTTTCGAGCGAATGAGGCATTTGAAGCGCCCAATGTTCAGTACAAGTCATCCACTACTTTGGAGCGGCTAGTAAATTTAAAGAATTGCAAAATAAATAATCAACCGATAAGAATGTAAAAAAAAAAAATGGTCCAAAAAAAAAATTTCCCTTGACAGTTAAAGATCAATTAAATTTTTTTATGACAAGACTGAAAAATTTTTAAAGGCAAGTAGGAATCTCCTGTTCCTACCTAATCATGTATGTACCGGTAGATATTTTTTTTTTTTTTTTTTGCAATAATGCTATTTATAGATATGTATTTTTTGATAATTTAATTTAAGTTTCTAACGCCAGACAGGCTTTGGAAATCAACAAAAGCAAAAGAAAATATAGCTAGTAGCCAAGTGGAATGTATTTATAAGACACTCTTGAGTTTATATTTTCATTAAATATAAAAATAGATGGTAAAGAAATACGAATTGGCATGAATTTCTTTTATATACTACATCTCAAAGAAGATATTTTTTTTTTCTACCATTTTGGTTTAATTGTGCAATTAGAATGATTTTAAATAAATTAAAAAAAAAAAATAGACTATTTTGAGTTTATTTATCAACATTTTTATTCTAATTTATAGTAAGCCAATGAGAATTATCACTAAATATAAACAAACAAAAAAAAATTGATATTTTCTCCGAAAGTGAGCAGATTATCTTATCAGAGATATTAAATTTTGGGATGGGATATTTTTGTTATTTTGACTTTTCAATCAATATATGATAATAATTGTTCAACTTTTTAGGTTTGCTCTAAATTTTGATTAATTTAGGAAACGCTGAAGGATTTTATAAAACTACCAAGGCCATCCGCTTTGTGTCTATACAGGGGAGTTTCGCCCCCCCCCCCTGGACCGCTGGCTCGGGCCCGGCTGCGACGGGCCCTCGTCTTTTCTTAATTATTAAAAGGAAAGTATTATTACTATTCGAACCCAGTGCCTGCTTGAGGATTTGTTTACATCCATAGAATACATAAATATTTCTATGGAAGAAATCGTAACTTTAGAAATTAATAACTCAAAAAGTAATAGGAATTTTGTTCGGGACCCGAGTATTTTTCCTGGACTCTCCATAACGACCTCTATAAGCCTGCAAAATTTCGTTTCAAAATGTATACGGGAAGTTGGTCAAACAGAGCGTGACAGACGGACAGACGGATATATAGATTTTGAAAAATAGGCAAGATAGTCTAAATAAGCTCAAATGTCAGAAAAATTTGTTTCACAAATTCATTTGTTTATATTTACATTTTTTTTTAATGACACCTGTATGATTATGTTTTTCAAATTTAACGAAAATTTTCTTTTTCTTCGTTGATTATTTCAAAAACTATTCGGTTTTTGAAAGAATGTCAAAGAATTAAAACTTTTTAAAATAGAGGAATTTATAATAATAACAATTAATATTTATAATAATAGGCCTATAACAATTAAAAAATTGAAAATTTCAACAATTGTGAAAAAAACTTATTAGGTAAAGCACTATTTCCGGTTAACGTATTTACTCCAAAAGTTTATAGAAATCTACAATTTTAAGGAGTATATACATCTATCTGGCACCATGCGTTTTAAAACAATCGTGTTCACACACACAGAGATAGACAGACATAATTCCAAAACTGATTTTTTTGATTGAGGGAGATTTAAAACTTGGAGAATCATGAAGTCGAATTTTTTTTTACGATTACAAAATTTCTCTCTACGAAAAAGTAAAAAAAATGAAGTGCCAATCTTAGCTCGGGTAATTCGTAGTCGCCATCCACGAACGAGATATGAGGCCCTGAATATAATAAAATAAGAATTTATCATCTCTAGGACCGTAGTCAAAGTATAATTAGCAAAAAGACAGATAGCCCGTCAGAGAGAGGAGAGCAAATCATAAATCAATAACTACAGTAAAAGAGGAAGGAGATCCGGAAGATTGAAATGGAAATGGAAACACCCTTAACACGTGGTCGGTCGGCCTGTTTCTAAATTAAACTCTTTTGGTCTGGTCCGTCCATTCATCTATCCGTTTTGCGCAATCGTGTTCTTGCAGTGACCCAAACCGACAAGAGGTCATTGCAAGCCTGCTATATTTGCAATGCAGCGATTAATCGCTAGTATGATAGTATAAAGTTCACCTAATGGCAAAAAATTACGTTTTAAAGAAATTTTAAATGAATGCTTTCTTGAGCCTGGGATTAAAATTTGAACCTGAAGAGAATTCATATTTGAACTAATGAAAACTTAGATATAATTTTCAAACCAACAATTTGAATGAAAATTAGACTACAGTAGTCTGAAAATTTATTAGAATTAATTTTGAATCAATCTTGGATCTAGTTGAAACATTAAGAATATAGGAAAATTTACAAAATTAAATTAAAAACACACCTGTGACTATAAAACTTTCATATCACTACAGTGCCTCTCTCTCGGCAAGTAACCTCGAATACACAAGCAGAGTAAAAATCCTAGGTTTTTAAGTTTCAATGATTTATTAAAAATTAATATTTAATTTAATTTTTAAAACTTAAGGTACATCTCGACTACCAACATCAGAAGGGATTATAGATTTAAAATGAGTGTCATTAAGGGATAAATAATAAAATCTTATAACTTAGCGTTTTTTTTTACTCTGGAACTAATCTAGGTTATTTACTGGAGGAGTGCAGATTGTTGTCTAATTATAATACAAATTTTTGAATATAAATTTTTATAGTCACAAGCATTGGGGTAGCCAGAAATTTTTAATGGGGTCCCAAGAAAATTTTGATGGGGGTTCAAGAAAATCTTTTTCAAACATTTGAAAAATTTTGTATTATAGAGCGTAAATATCTAGTCATGCCTTGGATCCCAAGGGGAGGGGGGCAACCCCCCCCCCCCGTGGCTACGCCTATTGTCACAGGTGTTATTAATTTAATTTTTTAAATTTTCCTATAATAAATAACTCAAGAAAGTTGTAACGAATGCGATCTATCACACCAGATTTTTAAATTTAAAGCCAAGTGATTCAAAATTTCCATAGGCTCTGTGTATTTCAATTTAAATGTTGACTGCTTGGAATAAACTATGGTTATTTTTCAAAATTTTAATCTCATATTTGGATATTTTATACACAATAGAGAATCCTAAATAATACAAAAAATTTCATAAGAATTGGAAAGTTTTTTTTAAATGTGTAATAAGTTCCAAAGGGGACCCCCTTTTGAATCGAAATTAACATGCAAATCCCCATAGGGATTTAACATTGGCTCTATGGAAGAAAGAGCCGGAAAATGAATTTGAAAAATCTGAAATACTACATCAGTTAAAGTGCACTTCAAACAATTTTCAAGGCAAAATGAGAATATATATTTCAAAGAGGAACTAAAAAATAGTTGATTTATTAATTTTAATCAAAATCGCTAAAACGAATTTTCAGAAAATCGAAAAAAACTGAATAAGTAGGGCTACTAGTACTTTTTGGCCGATTTTGTTCAAAAGCTTATTTTAACCGGGTACCTAACTTAAATATAAAATTTTCAACCTCGTAGCTCATTTCCTTCATGTATTAAATATCACACACACACACACACACACACACACACACACACACACACACACAGATAGATAGACAGACCAATTTGCGGTACCCCACTTTTTTAGACTCCGTGGACCTCAAAACGTGTATTTCCGTCAAAATCTTGACATCGAATTTTCTCACTATATATAACATATATAGTTAAGAGAAAGTAAAATTAAGTTAGCTCTAAGATTTTCATTTTGTTCACAAATGCTTTCTCCTTAAAAGTAAACATAAATTGGTCGACTCGAGGGGCTTGTTCTTGTTAGTTAATAAAGAAAATTTAGTTATAGGACAGTATCATCTTTATTATTTGTAAGAAATAGAAAATTTTTATATAAACCCAGAAGAGAGTATAAAACTGAATCAAGAATCTCTTTCCTTTTTTTTTACGAGTCCTTTTTTTCTCTCGATAAGATGAAAGAATAAAATGAGATGAATTAATGAAAGCCATTCGATCTAAATGGAATTTCGAGAAAGATTGCCAATTATATTATTGTTTTTATTTAATGCATTTTAGGCCTATATAAGTCAGCACTTTTTTTTTTTTTTTAAAGAGAAACGATATTAAATTTTACTATAAAAAAATCTGATGAGGTCAACACACTGGGTATATAACTGAAATTGATTCCCTAAATTCTATTCCAACGAAATACAATTTTGTATAAACAGGGGAATGAAAATCTTTATTGGAAATTTCCTAGGTTTGAACCATGAAAGTTTCCATTAAAAAATATATAATATTTTTTTAAAAACAAGGAAATAATCACAAGTAGACAACGCATGGGTGGGATTTAATATTGTCTCTCACTGTACGTCTAGTCCGTCTCCCCTTTTCCTGCTCCAAAAATCTCCCGAAACGTCGACTGTATAGTGGAATTGAATCTTGGCCTGGACCTCCAAATTAAGGGTTATTATTTTAAAAAATAATAATAGTCTAATAGTCTTGAAGGAGCGAGAGACAAGTGTACAAAATGTCAACAACGTAGTCAGGAACCTGTGAGTTCAACTCCTGTTCCAAGAATCCGAAAAAAAATTAATAAATAATAATAATAAATCAAATTATAAAGTTAAAATTGAAAAAAAAAATACTGTATTTTATATTTAAATTTTATTAATTTGAGGGGGAGGAGTAATAGCTTAAGTCCCAACTGCCCCCTCTCTGCCTAATTATTAGATTCATTTGCCTGCACTTTGGAAGCCTGTCATCAAAAAGTACAGCTGTCATTAAAATTTTATACTCAGGATTGTAGTAATTTGTAAAATAATTGGTTTAATGCTATGAATGAATAATTAATCAGAGTTATTGAATATCAAACATCTATTTAAATTAAATACAATGTAAATACATTACATACTCATTTGATATTTAACTTCCATCCCCTAATTTAAAGAATGTGAAGTGTATTTTACGTCAATCTCTTTCCTGCCCATTATTCCTCCCGTAATTCGGGATTTTGTAAAACGCGACAGGAAGAAGAATTAAGTCGCCGATTATTGAAAGGAAGTAAGACTAGCATAAAAGAAGTGGAAGAATTGCCAGTCTTAGCTCGGGTCGCCATCCACATCACCCTGAGTGAAATCTCAATATAAAATTATCAGTCCTCAATGAAGATTGGAGTTTGGAATTTTACAATTTATTTATTTAACATAACGATGTTCATTGAACCGAGTCTTTATCGCAAACGTATTTTTATTATTTTATTTTTTTAATTAATGAAGTATTAAATTGATTATTTGATAAACAAAAGCAAAATTGGCTAACCTACATTGAATAAACTATGAAGGCCCTATTGGCTACCTATTATGTCAAAACAATGTGGGCTTCTGAATATGGCAAGGGAACACATGATATGTGTACGAGATTTTATTAACCTAGAGAGACAATTCTGATGAGCACAATAGCAGCAGTAACATCGAACAATATAAATATAAATCATTAACAGATTATTAACTCTAAATAATAATTCTATTGTTCAAAGGGGTAATAAATGAGCTTGGAAAAAAAACGGGACGTTTATCCTTTGATCCTACAGAACAGATTCAGTCCTAGAATAAATAAATGCTATAAAGGATCAATTAATCCAAAAATCACTCAGTTGAGTTACCTAACTTCCAGTTACTCTCTAAGGCTGGGCGCACATGGTTGATTTTTAGTCGAGCGATAGTTTATTCGATGGACATAAATGCATTAAGTTCAGGTGCGCACACGACAACTGTAGATCAACTCGATTTTTTAATACATTTATGTCCATTGACTAAACTATCGCTCGACTAAAAATCGACAGTGTGCGACAGTTTGTAAAACCCTGCTTAACACATATATCGGACTCAGGAGGGGACGGAATTTGGTCTATAATTTGAACTAGTCTGGGGAGCGAAAATTGATGACAGTGGAAAAACATAAAATGTGTAAAATGATGATAGATATAAAATTTTAATAAAAAGTGGCATGTCATCCCTAAAAAAGACCCCTTGTCTCGGAGACTATAGGCCTAAGATTAAAAAAAAAAAAAAAAAAAAAAAATGGAGTGGCCGGTCTTGAACCTGAGTTACCTGGACAAAAATTATTCCCAACAGAGACTATAAAAAATTTACCATTTTGGTCAGGTAAAGTCAAATAGGAATACCGAAAATAAATATTCTAATTATAATAGACAATTGAGGTATCTTGATACTAGTGGGAATATTATGGGTAACCTCCATTCAAGAATTCGACTCTAAGCATTCATCACTTGGATAATACTTAGGACTACAGTACCAAATTGAACAAACCATGTCAACAATAAAACCTTCATAGGAGGAGATCCAGCATCCTCCGAACCAGAGTAATGCCAAAGAAAACAAATTTAATTATTGCTCATTAAAGGTAATTGTAATTACAATTAATTTGTCGTGTTGATATAAGGGGTGTTTGATGTTTTGTATTTTTAAATACCTGGTCTAGCTGTAGCCTTGAAGCTAGGTGCAAAAGGTAGAGGATTTCAATGTTGGCATTTTTCAAGTATTTAATGCAAATGTCAATTTCGGAATCAAGAAGAAGAAGAAATATAGAATAAAAAAAAAAACGAACGGACAAAACGAACGAATGAAACGAGCCGT
>JAKCPI010008686.1:0-14880 GCA_023213315.1 Euborellia annulipes | reverse complement strand
CAATGGGAAAATTCTGTATTTCAGGAAATTTTGAACTTTCCCAAATATTTTTTTTTTTTTTTTTGACCTCTTCAATAACCTGCTCTATAAAGGTGTAAAATTTCATTTACGTGAACAAAAAAGCGTGACAGACGGACTGTCCGTTAATTTATATATAAAAAAACATTTTTTGTCAATTTTTTCTGTATATTTTGTGTACAAACAAACACAAAACAAATTTATGTTTTAAATAAATAAATAAATCAATAAAACCACTTAGAAAAAGATTTCAATTTATTTAAACAATTTATGTCAATTTTCATTAGTTTATAATAAATAATTTTCTTAATTAATAATAAATTTCCCCTCGACTTATCAGATTATTATTTTAAAATAATATCTGATGAAATTTTATATGTATTAGTTAATTGTCGGCTGACGGCTGTCGAGGTTAAAATATATCGTCGGCGACGTTTGTTTCTCAATATATTAAAAAAAAAAAAAAAAAAATTGATCGTGTGTTGTTCGATTAGTCGATATCTCTCTGCTAATGAACTAATTAGTTACGTCACAGAGCGCCATCATCTATTAGAGATTCACTCATTTAAATTCAGGAGTTGTTGAATTCTAGTTCTCACGTATGTGTGCGTATGCGTGTAGTTTTTGTTTATTAGCTTATTTCTCTGCAACCACTTATCGGGGAAAGATGAAACAAATTTATAGCAGAAGCCGCAGAAAAAAAAATATGTATAATTGTTTGTAACCAGTTTGAACTTCAAATAAAGTACCATTTGGGATTGTTCAATTGTTGCCAAAAGTTGATGATATCTTTATTTCTTGAATGAACACTTATATATAAAATTTCATTGCAATCCAACAATCCGTTTGGCTGTAATCCTGCCTACAAACTTTTGTCTCAGATAACGTCATTTCAAAGTTAAAGACCCAATTATGGAAAAATATTTATTTAAAAAAAGAGCAATTAAATCTCTTAATATTTAAAATATAAATAATTATATAAAATATTTTACAATTAAATGAATTATTTATAAATTATTAATAAACATTTCCATTTGGTTTAAAATTATATTTAATTTCACATATTAAATTTAAAAAATTCTAAAAGACAAAATTTTTTCAGATTAGCAATAAATATCTAATTAATTATATTTTAACAATTAAGTGATTTAATTGTCTGTTTTAATTTTAAATTCTAATTAGCCTTTTTTTTACTTTGATTTGGACGTTAGCTGAGACAAAATTTATAGCTACGATTACGGGCAAACCGCTTGTCCGATCAACATGAAATTTAATATTTAAGTTTTTATTCAAGAAACAAAGACATCATTAAGTTTTGGCAATAATTGAATCGTTTATTTGAGAAAGGGCACATATCACATTTTAAAAATTCAGACAAAAAGTGCTTTTTTGCTCCAGAATTTGTGCCTTTTCTCAAACAAACGCTATTTTCAGTGCTCCATAGAAACCATTAGAACAGAGTTGGAGATGTGCCCTTTTAACAACAAATATGTCTACACCAACAGAACCCCATTTCATAAAAAAAAAAAAACTGTTTGTAAAAAAATGTGATATGTGCCCTTTCTGAAATAAACGATTCAATTCGTTGAGTCGATTTGATATTTTATATGAAGTTCAAATAAAAAATCATCGAAATTTCAACTTTATTGGAATAAAAAGTTTTTTTTTCTCTATTTATTAGGAACGCCTTCAATTTCTAAGATATGCAGCCATATCTACGCACAATTTCTTTTCATTTTTGGCGTGTAAATCAAAGATTTTATTTTTATTCTATTGAAAAAAATATTAAAGTTCTGTGTAATTAGGTGATTGTCGTTCACAGATACCTCAATTCTAGCCAACCTACAACTAATAAAAGATAATTTTCTAAATCTTTCCCCTGTTTCTTATTTTGAGAATGGCTTTGCATAGTGCCCTTGTACGGAGTTGAGCCTTCTGCCAATAAAGTACCACCCATAGATCGAAAAACAAGTTTGAACTTCAAATAAAGTACCACTAGGGATTGTTCAATTTTTACCAAAAGTTTATGATATTTTTATTTCTTGATTAAACACTTGTATATAAAATTTCATTGCAATCCAACAATCCGTTTGGCTGTAATCCTGCCTACAAACTTTTGTCTCAGATAACGTCATTTTAAAGTTAAAGACCCAATTATGGAATAATATTTATTAAAAAAAGAGCAATTAAATCTCTTAATATTTAAAATATAATTAATTCTATAAAATATCACAATTTAATTAATTATTTATAAATTATTAATTAACATTTCCAGTTGATTTTAATTTTATTTAATTTCACATAAACTCTAAAAAATAAATTTTTTTTTCAAATTAAATATCTAATTAATTATATTTTAACAATAAAGAGATTTAATTGTCTGTTTTTATTTTAAATTCTAATTAGCCTCTTTTTTACTTTGACTTGGACGTTAGCTGAGACAAAGTTTATAGCTTCGATTACGGGCAAACCGCTTGTCCGATCAACATGAAATTTAATATTTAAGTTTTTATTCAAGAAACAAAGACATGGATAAGTTTTGGCAATAATTTGTTAAGTGGAATTGGTACTTTATATGAAGTTCAAATAAAAAATCATCGAAATTTCAACTTTACTGGAATAAAATAATTATTTTTTTCTCTCTTTTAAGAACTATGCAGCCAAATCTACACACAATTTCTTTTCATTTTTCGAGTGTGAATATTATACAATTTTTTATTCTATTAAAGTTTTGTATAATTAGATGATTTCATTCATGGAGACGTATATACCTCAATTCTAACCGACCTAACGTTAACCAATGTTTTTATTTTGGGAAGGGATTTGCGTAGTGCCCTTTGAGCCCGAACTTCCCACCTTCTTACACCAATAAAGTACCACCCAAGGATTGATCGAAACGTTAAAAGATTTTGTTTTATTAATTATTAATAAAACAAAAAAAAGAGATGATATATCCTTCTTATTTTTTTGTTCGATTTAGAAGGTCGTTAAAAGTCTCAAGGTGAACGATGATGATGATCCGTTAATTGGTTATTGGTTCAGTCGCTATTTGCGATTGTGCAACAACAGCAACCAACAACAAAACACAAAAACACTCCTCTTCACTTGGTGTAGCTATATATTGAGAAACAGGCGGCTCTATTTTTCATCAAATCTGTGTGTGTGTGTGTGTGTCGTGACCTCAGTCAAGTCATCATCAACGATGATCTCCTTCTTTGCCGCCGCCGCCCCCCATGGACCAAATTCACTTTCACTAGGAGATGATATAAAAGCATCTCCAGCTATTAGAGTCTTCTCATTTTTGTTGGTGGCCTCGATCAAACGTTATGACCTAATTTGGTCGGCTGCTGCTTCATATATAATTAGAATTTCTCACTCAAAGGGCAGGATGTTGATCGTCTTTACAGGAACACCCCACGCTCGGAGGGTAACCTGGGGGGGGGACGTTGTATTTACTTTCCGGCCAATATATTATATGTAATATAATATAAGAGGAAGCTATAATGATCGTAACTTAGCCCCCATTTTTTTTTTATATATCTTTACGTTTCAGGTCATAACGACCCCAGAAATGCAAAAAAAGTGTGAATGTGTTTTTTTTGATTATATCTCTGAAACTATTCATCGGATTAGGATGAGGTTTGACAAATTTGTCGTCCTAAGTAGGCATAAGAAGGTATTAAAACTAGAAGTGAATCGATCCGTAGGAAGCGGTAAAAATGTGCGGTAAATTATTATCGCAAACCACAGTTTTTTCAGTTTCCTCTGAAACAATTATTTTGAAACTCAGTCATAATATTTAGGACAATAGCATGTAATCTTGAAGAAAATTTCATGATAATCCGTTTAGTAATTTGGAATTTATTCAAATAAAAAATTGCGTTTTTAAATTATTTCATAGAATATATCGAGATATAATTAAGTATTTAATTTAAACTTTGTTGTCTATTCTAGGAATTATGACAAAATATGTCTTTTTTCTAATTATGGCGAACATTGTGTTTTGCACCGTGGACGCCTACTAGCTAGGCAGCCCAATTCTACTCACCACTACATATGCAGTGTCTGTGTGAGCTTAGCTGAGGTAGGAAGGTTCCTTCAGTCTTTTATGAAGGTCGTAAACCAAAGATGGCATAGTTGAGAAAACCGTGGTTCGCATTAATAATTTACCGTTCCTTGTGGACCGATTCATTTAAAACCCTAGACACACTTAGGACTACAAATTTGCCGAAATTCATCCTAATCCGACAAATAATTTTAGAGATATAAGCATAAAAAGTACATCACATACATACACACATATATATGTACGCACATAATTTTTTTTTTTTTTTTGTATTTCTGGGGTCATTATGATCTGAAACGTAAAGATATATAAACAAAATTGGAGGGGGGTTAGATATTTTACGATCATAATACTTTCCCCTTTATATATTATATTACGTATAATATATTGGCGGGAAAGTAAAAATGTTATTAAATACAACGTTTCGGTTACTAATTCTGCAGTTCATTGTTCTACCTGATGACACCTGCAGTTTTGGAGTTTAGGCTTTCACGGTTCATTATTAGTAAAAGAATTTGATTTTCGGATTAACTGTGGTTTATTTGGAAAAATTACAACGTTTCGGTCACTCATTCTCTGGCCTTCCTCAGGTACAATTCAGCTAAGAATCAGCAATAATCAAAAACAGGCGGAAAAACGTTTTAAACTTCGCTAAAAACTCGGTATATATAAGAATAAATAAATAATTCCACCTTTCATAAATGGAGGAATCTGTGAAGAGGCTAAAAAATAAATAAATAAATATGGATCTGCTTAACTTGATATCCATCTCATAATGCGATTGAAAAGAAGTGTGTAGATTCGGCTGCATATCTTTGCAATTGAAGGAATTCTTCTCTAAATAGAAAGAAAAAATAACTATTTTATTCGAGTAAAGTTGAAATTTCAATGATTTTTGATTTGAACTTCATATAAAGTACCAATTCCACTTAACGAATTATTGCCAAAACTTAATGATGTCTTTGTTTCTTGAATAAAAACTTAAATATTAAATTTCATGATGATCGGACAAGCGGTTTGCCCGTATTCGTAGCTATAAACTTTGTCTCAGCTAACGTCCAATTCAAAGTAAAAAAGAGGCTAATTAGAATTTAAAATAAAAACAGACAATTAAATCTCTTTATTGTTAAAATATAATTAATTAGATATTTAATTTGAAAAAAAATTTATTTTTTAGAGTTTATGTGAAATTAAATAAAATTAAAATCAACTGGAAATGTTAATTAATAATTTATAAATAATTAATTAAATTGTGATATTTTATAGAATTAATTATATTTTCAATATTAAGAGATTTAATTGCTCTTTTTTTTAATAAATATTATTCCATAATTGGGTCTTTAACTTTGAAATGACGTTATCTGAGACAAAAGTTTGTAGGCAGGATTACAGCAAAACGGATTGTTGGATTGCAATGAAATTTTATATATAAGTAGGAATGTGATATCGAAAGGAAAGGACGGAGTATTTTTTTAAGTAAGTGTATTTTTTCTTTTTCTTTTAAGCCTTTTCGGCGTTATTTTTTCTTCCTTGTAAATAATTTTTAGATGCCTCTATCGGAACCGAAATGTCGGTTAAAAAACGATTAAAGAAAACAATTTTGACTACAAGTCTCTGCGTTAGAAAAAAGACGTCGACACGACAGGTTATAGGAAAGGAGCTCAGAAGGGCCTGAACCTCAATTAAAATTGAATAAATCATTATTACCCTTTCCATAATGCGCCTTTCATCTATGAATCAAGTGGTCAAGTTTGGAACTCGAGTGCTAAAAGAGCAACTAAATAAATCTCGACACAAAAAATCTGGTGTAACTAGTCGCACAGTAGACAACTTTCTCTTGCCAAAAAGTAAGAGAAAGTTGTGTGCTGTGCGACTAGTTACACCAGATTTTTTTTTATTAATCAAAGAAGTTAAATTTTGAGGTTGTGGCTGTGATGTGATTACAATGGAGAATTGGAGATATCAGCCAAATTGGCCATCTCCAAATAAAATTAGGCCCGAAACGTCTTATCCTGGGAGTTTTATAGAACCTAGATCATTCCTAATTTGGCTGATATCTCCAATTCTCCATTACAAAGAAGTTAAAAGAATTAGAATTTTAAAGACTAGAATAATTTTTTTTTTTTTTAAACAATGAAATAATCACATGTAAAAAAGCAAAGATAGAGGGCGGTATATGAAAACTTGAAATAAATAAATAAAAATTTTTATAATGTTAATAGATAGATAAATAGAATGAAAGAAAAACTAAAAATAAACTAGTTTTCATTCAATAAATAGAGTGATCAACAAATTCTTCTTTTATTTGATGACTCCAGCAATGCAGGGTGCCCGGAAATAACAGGTATCTAGAAAAGGAGATGATTCTACATGAAAAAATAAGACTTTTTTTCCTATGAGCTTAATATGCCCAGACGCTTCGTTTTTACGATACAGGGGGTCAAAGTTGAATTTTTTTTTTTTGCTTTTTGCAAATATCTCGAGAACCGTTTGAGATACAATGTTTAGCTTCTGTACACGATTTATGTTCATTATTCCGCTTGTTTTATGTGTAAAGTGTAAAGATTGTATCTCAAACGGTTCTCGAGATATTAGCAAAAACAAAAAAAAAATTCAACTTTGACCCCCTGTATCTTGAAAACGAAGCGCCTGGGCATATTAAGTTTATAGGAAAAAAAGTCTTATTTTTTCATGTAGAATCATCTCCTTTTCTAGGTACCTGTTATTTCCGGGCACCCTCCATTAATAGAAAGATATAATAAATAAACTTGACAAATTATCTATAAAATCCGATCATAAATAGATTATTTTAGCAGAACATGTACCAAGCAAAATAGGGATGAAACAATTTCCTATCTTAATTATTTACTAACTAGAACTATGTACCTAAACAAAAATTGACAGAAAAACCCTCGATTTTATGCTAAATCAAATACACTTGTGAGATTTTAGCAGATGAAAAAATGACACACACAAAACACTTGCAAATTTGTTTAATTAAGCCAAGTTGGAGCACTTAAGCACTATTATTTAGCCTAATTGAAAAGGTTTATCGAATTATTTTTAGGATAAATATTAAAAAAAAAAAATTTTTAATAGGTTATTAACTAACCTTACTTGTCATTTTTTTTTCATTAGAATTTAATTATTCTATAAACGTAAAAAAAAAAACAAGTGAAAATAATTAAATAGGTTATTTTTTTAAAAATTTAATAAATTCTACCTTTAAAAGTTGAAGTTTGCAGTCAGGTGGTCAAATGCAGGAAAATCACTTTGAAATCACAACACACATATAAAAATAAAACCATAACGAATCAAATGAATAACACTAATAAATAAATACTATTTAAAAATTAATGAAAAATTAAAAAGAACACGGAACGAAGTGACAGATGAAAAAAAAAGCGCGATTGAGCATGGCTAATTGGTCAAGGCGCTGTCTAGAGAGCGCCACCTACCACACAGAGACACTCTCTCTCTCTCTCTCTCTCCTGTCACACAACACACGCACACGCAAAAATTAATTAAACCTGATAACCAGGGGCGTATACCTGTATACCTGTTTTTTTAAGGTCTTTTTTCGACAACTAAGGCCATTTAGACCCCATCCCATGATTTGTAGTCAAATCAAATGAGAAATTGTCTTTGATTAAAAAGATTTAAAATTTCTTTTACCAAAAGAATTCTTTCTGACTGATGTCGCACTCTAGCGTGAAGAGATGCAACTATCAAGTAGAGCTTGCAGCTGTAAGATGTCACTATCTTTGTTAAAATTTCAAAATATTCGGAAATATCCCGGCTCCAGCGGGCTTTGCGTCTAGCTAAGGGGCTCGATGGTGTAAATAAAAAGACATCTCATCAGCATCCAAGCTCTGGACCAGATCTCGTAACAGTGAGGAGAATCTTTAAATTAAACCCCCCCTGGACCCCCGCCAGCTGGCTCGGGCCCGCCTGCGGCTCGCCTTTTCTTCTTTTTTTTTAACACTCACACTGTTTTCCTCATTCACACAGTCTTTTCGGCAACTTAGGCCATTTAAGACTTTTACGATAACCGTTATTTAATAATATATATTTATTTAGGGTCCAGGCATTCTTATTTAAGCCATTTGGTATCCAAATGGTTTAAATAAAATCATCGGACTGCCTGGGGTCCGAACCCGCGACTTTTGGTATACGAGGTTAGCACGCTAACCTCTACGCCAAACCCCGAGGGCGCGCTTTTTCTTCTTAATTATGAAAAGAAAATTGTTATTAATCCATTCGAAATCAGTGCCTGCTTGAGGATTTGTTTACATTCATGGAATATGTAAAAATGCAAAGAATACATAAATATTTCTGTATACATTTCCTATGGGAGAAATCGTAAATTTAAGAATTAATAACAGAAAAAATTATAGGAATTTAGGGATGAAAATAATTTCCTGTAATCCCTAGTAATTCCTTTTTATTATTAATTAAATGCTTTTATTTAACTTATTCTTTCAAGGTCACCAAATTTGAGTCTTTGTTTAGGACACTTCCCGATGAACTAGAGGTGTGAAATTTATAACTTAAGGGTCATTTTCGATGATAATGAATAATTTTTGAATTGAACCAAATCAAAATAGGCCAAACTAAGGTTCTTGATTTAAAGCTCAACGCTAATTAGACAATTTTAGAAAATTTATAACCTCAAAATTAAAATAGATAACTCACCTCACGGAAAGAGACAAGTGCGCCCGCAACATATATAATTAAACTCATTGAATGCGAGGCTCTCTCTCTCTCTCACTCTCTCTCAAGAAATGAAAAACCTATGATGAACCAACAACCATCACAACAACAACAATCAGCACGACAACAACAACAACAACAACTACCGCCACAACTACAATTACAACTACAACAACAACAACTACAACAACAACAACCACAAGAAGCCACCACCCTCAAGACGTAGCTATAAACAATTACCCTATTTTACCCCAATTTCTTTTAAATATATTCAATTAAAACATATACTCAAATTTAAAATTAATTCAAATATATATATAAAAAAAAGAAAAATATAAATCTAAATAATAAAAAGTCGGAGCAGATTTATAGATAAAATATGTCATATATTTTCTTCTACCCCCTACCCTTATAAATAAATAATTTTTTTTTTAAACTTAATTTAATCATTTTTTTTTTACCTCAATCATCTGGTTTTTCACAATATGGTGGAGGTGCTGGATTGATTGCGGTTTCGATTTCTTCGAAATCAGCACACCTTTTCAAGGCCAGCTTTTAATTTAAATTTTAATACAATATATATGTATATTTGATATTTCAGCACTCATTTTTTTTTAATTCAATAATTTTAGAATTGAATCTAATCATAGATAAGATTAGAATTAAATATTTTTTTTTATATTAATTTTCTTTGTCTAGAAAATAAATTTTCTAGAAAGTTTTAAGTCGATTACAAATGGATTTTTTTTTACATACTTACCCCTTCATTAACTTTCTTACATATGAATGTTATTAACAATTACTAATTCAATTATAATCATGAATCAATATAACCTAAGGAGCAATAATGTCCCACTGACCCAATCGACTACCATGCAGGGTGAGATCGTTGTTTCTGATATAAACCCTATCCCTGAAGATAGCGCCCTTCGTGGAGTACCACCTTCCCCAGTGTTAAAAACGGCAGTACAGCATGCTAATGCAGTCTCACCACAAATGACTGAAGAGAACATGCTTCAACTATTGCTTAAACTAACTTTGCATAATTTAGGGCAAGTGGCTAGTCTTAAAGACGAAATAGGTAGTGTTAGAGACGAAATAGGTAGTGTTATGGGGGAATTAAGCGAAAAAAATCACCCAGATGAATCATTCCTTCTCTAATTGTTTTGAAAGGCAGGAGGAGATGTTACACAATTTTGTCAAAGAATCAGGGCAAACTAAGCAAAGCATTGTACAGATTGAGAGTCAACAATTGCAACAGGACAACAGGGTTAAAGCCAACTACGAAAATATTACCAAATGCGAAATTGACACAACACAACTACAAATATCGGTTGATGAAAAATATCAAAAATTAAATTCATCTATAGTCGATCAGAGTCAACAATTAGACCAAATTAAGCAAAATATAAATAAAGTTTCGAATGTCCCAAACCCTGAAATAATTAGAAATGAATATTTAAATTCTTCTAATATTGCTCAGGAACAAGTTCAGGGCACATTATCGAATCTAAGTTTCGCTTCATCTGTCAGTCAATCCCCTCAATTAAATTACTCAGTAAAGGAAAAGCTTACTATAGCTGGCACTAGCTCTAAATTTCAAGATGAGTTCTGTTCAAGAGGTCCTCACCCTGTTGAATTTGTTAAAACATTTGAAAATTTAATTATTCACCCTCAGGTCCTTCCGTCCTTAGCGATTGAAGCCTTTATTTTTTGTTTAGAAGGAAACGCCAAGCAATGGGCCCTGTCCCAACGTTTCCAAAAATTTTACTATCAATGATTTCTTAACCGTTTTAATTGCCCAATATTGGGGCTCAAACATAAAAAATAAAATTCTTAAAAAACTTCCACCACCGATTAGTCGTCTACACCATTCAACGGCAGCCTTAAGCCGTCTACCGCCCAATCATCTCACTCGATATTACAACGAAATTATCTTAACAATCGTATCATTCATGATAACCTTCATTCTCCTTTTTTTTTAAATCTATTTTTTTACCATTACTCCTTTTTGAGTCACAAATAATCACTCAAAAAAAAAAAAAAAAAAAAAATAATCCATTTTTTTTCTGCTTATTTTTTTTATTTAATAATTATTTTTTTTAGTTTTTGCTTAAGTCTAACTTCAAGTTGAGAAAAATACAAACTTGAAATTAGATAAAATGATAGCCTAGTTATTTATCGGTTTTGAAAATCTTATCCTTGAGATGGTGTGTAATGATTTTGCTTGCTACCTCATGTATTTTTCGGTAGAAAATCTACTTTGATTTAATTTTTTCTCGAACTAAGGGAGAAAGGAAGAAGTAATATATATACATATTGTGTCTATATCCTAAAAAAAAAAAAAAAAAAAATGTTTTAATAAAATGTATGAAAAAAAAAAAAATAATAACAATAATAAATGTCAAAAGTATGTATTGGGTGGATGTATTAAGTTTAAAATCAACTAAATGTTCAATCTTGTGATAGAAATTTGTGGAATAAATAACAAAAAAAAAAGCATTAAAAAAAAAAAAAAATTAAAAAAAAAAATAATGTATACCTACAGTATAGAAATTTATGTATTCAGTTTTTAATATTATTAATCAATTGCATTCTATATTATTATTATTAAAATTTTGTAAAAAAAAAAAAAGAAAAGGAAAGAAAAGAAATGAATATTTGATAACGCATTTATTGAGTCCAACTAAGGACACTGACATTATATTTCCAATTTTGCTAAACTTCGGAACTTATCAGAATATAATGCATAAGTATGTATCATCCCACCGTCTCTAGGGTTAGCAGTACCTATCCGTTGTCGAAGTAGCACTTGATTCATAATGGCTAAAGCCTCATATAACAATTCCAGATTTCTTTAGGTGGCGACCCCATACGCACTCTTAAATGCATGCATGAATGAGAACCCGATGCTCAATTCCGGTTGAATCCTTTCATGACATGAATTATACTCTCAGTACACCGGGCATGTATGGATCACGTTAATCGAGTCCTATGCTCCGGGTACACCTCGTTTTATAATTTTATAATTTTTCTTTACACACCGGGCATGTATGGATCACGTTAATCGAGTCCTATGCTCCGGGTACACCTCTTTTTATAATTTTATAATTTTTCTCTTTTTGGGACCAAGTTCTAAACAATCTGACCTCGGACTTGCTAACAAATAGCCAGAGGCAAAGGTGTCGGACGAATGATGTGTGACTTATCAATATAGCGCAGATCTAATTCTCTTGTTTTGTCTGCCATTTTCTTTTAATTCAACTTATTATCAATATTCTAAAATAACGGTTAATAAATAAATCAGGGCCTTTAGGTATGGAAAACAGTGAATGCGGGATTAAATATATTTAAAATAAAAAAAAAAAAAAAATTTTTATAATAAAACAAAAACAAAATTTTGATTCTATGTTTATTTACAAAAAAAAAAATTGTTTAATACATAATTTACTTTATTGTGTCAAAAATGTAGTTGTCTATAAAGTGCTTTTTTTTAAGAACCACCCCTAATTGTGTGAAAAAGTGTGTGTGTGCAAAGTGTAAGATTAAACAAAATTTTTTTTTCTCTCCAACTCGCCGGATGTAGTGGATAACTGAATCTACAGTTAACAAGTCGGTGCGCCTGCGCGTTGCCTCGAAGACGGAGGTGCCCCGGCCAGACAACTCAAAATTAAAATAGATAGACTCACCTCACGGAAAGAGACAAGTGCGCCCGCAACATATATAATTAAACTCATTGAATGCGAGGCTCTCTCTCTCTCTCACTCTCTCTCAAGAAATGAAAAACCTATGATGAACCAACAACCATCACAACAACAACAATCAGCACGACAACAACAACAACAACAACTACCGCCACAACTACAATTACAACTACAACAACAACAACTACAACAACAACAACCACAAGAAGCCACCACCCTCAAGACGTAGCTATAAACAATTACCCTATTTTACCCCAATTTCTTTTAAATATATTCAATTAAAATATATACTCAAATTTAAAATTAATTCAAATATATATATTAAAAATAAAGAAAAATATAAATCTAAATAATAAAAGTCGGAGCAGATTTATAGATAAAATATGTCATATATTTTCTTCTACCCCCTACCCTTATAAATAAATAATTTTTTTTTAAACTTAATTTAATCATTTTTTTTTACCTCAATCATCTGGTTTTTCACAATAAATTCTACCTTTAAAAGTTGAAGTTTGCAGTCAGGTGGTCAAATGCAGGAAAATCACTTTGAAATCACAACACACACAATAAAAATAAAACCATAACGAATCAAATGAATAACACTAATAAATAAATACTATTTAAAAATTATGAAAAATATAAAAGAACACGGAACGAAGTGACAGATGAAAAAAGAAAAAAGCGCGATTAAGCATGGCTAATTGGTCAAGGCGCTGTCTAGAGAGCGCCACCTACCACACAGAGACACTCTCTCTCTCTCTCTCTCTGTCACACACACACGCACACGCAAAAATTAATTAAACCTGATAACCAGGGGCGTATACCTGTATACCTGTTCTTTTAAGGTCTTCTTTCGACAACTAAAGCCATTTAGACCCCATCCCATGATTTGTAGTCAAATCAAATGAGAAATTGTCTTTGATTAAAAAGATTTAAAATTTCTTTTACCAAAAGAATTCTTTCTGACTGATGTCGCACTCTAGCGTGAAGAGATGCAACTATCAAGTAGAGCTTGCAGCTGTAAGATGTCACTATCTTTTTGTTAAAATTTTTAAAATATTCAAAAATATCCCGGCTCCAGCGGGTTTTGCGTCTAGCTAAGGGGGCTCGATGGTGTAAATAAAAAGACATCTCATCAGCATCCAAGCCCTCTGGACCATATCTCGTAACAGTGAGGAGAATCTTTAAATTAACCCCCCCCTGGACCCCCGCCAGCTGGCTCGGGCCCGCCTGCGGCTCGCCTTTTCTTCTTTTTTTTAACACTCACACTTTTTTCTCATTCACACAGTCTTTTCGGCAACTTAAGACTTTTTAGACTTTTACGATAACCGTTATTTAATAATATATATTTATTTGGGGTCCAGGCATTCTTATTTAAGCCATTTGGTATCCAAATGGCTTAAATAAAATCATCGGACTGCCTGGGGTCCGAACCCGCGACGTTTGGTATACAAGGTTAGCACGCTAACCTCTACGCCAAACCCCGAGGGCCGCCTTTTCTTAATTATGAAAAAAAAATTAACATATTCCATTCAGTGCCTGCTTGAGGATTTGTTTACATCATGCAATACACAAATACAAAGAATACATAAATATTTCTCTAAACATTTCTTATGGGGAAATCGTAACTTTAAGAAATAATAACTCAAAAAATTATAGGAATTTAGGGATGAAAATAATTTTACTGTAATCCTTAGCAGGTCATCTTTACGCATATAAAATTTCATTTCAAAATTCCAACGGGAAGTTGGTCAAATAGAGCGTGACAGACGGACGGACGGACCATTAGGGAATTATATATATAGATATTTTTAATTAGTTAGCTCATCAGGCTAGACAAAAAACTCTAATTCTTTTCAATTAGGAATGCACATTGGATTAAATTTTATATAAATACAACTCTTTGTTTCTTGGCGGAGTCACCCTATCCAGTGCATGATATTACTTAACCACCTCTGTGCCTGTTTATTCATTCATTTAGAAAAATATTAAAATAAGAGATTATTGAAAAATTTTCTGGTCTTTTACGGCAATAAATGCCATCAGACGAGGAGATGAGCGAGGAGATGGGGGAAGGGGGGGGGGCCCTTTCTCCTCCCCTTCCCCCTTCTGCCTGCCCGCCTCTCTGCTCTCTCTAGTGTCGACGATAAAAATGGAATTGTTTTTTAACGCATTTTAAAAAGAAAAGAAAAAAGAAAAGAAAACGAATAAAATAAAAAATTTTAGATCACAGACCGTCTTATATCAAATAATATTATTAATATAAAAAATCCGGAGGGACTGGTCGCACAGCACTCAACTTTCTCTTGTGTTCTGTGCTTGTCACTCCAATTTTTTTGTGTCGAGATATATTTAGTTTCCGCCGATATATTGGAATTC